>OY757947.1:40640269-40680269 GCA_963585895.1 Sepioteuthis lessoniana | reverse complement strand
GGTGTTTCAATTTTGTATTTACATATATATATATATATATGTGTGTGTGTGTGTGTGTGTGTGTGTGTGTGTTATATTGTTTACTATATTTATCAATAAAGAGTGCTCAATATCGGTGATAGAGCATATTGAGACCTAAGCCTTAATAGCGTACATACAGTCAACGTTGCTAGGTACTTCTTTCCCATGAGATCACCTGACCAAGACACTATAATGTTATCTGGTTTGTTTTGAATAACAAGAAAGATGTTTAGTATCTAGTTTTTGCGAATTTTTCACATCTAATCCTGTTGGACAACAGGTCTCCTCTGGTCTCCAGGACTTTCCTCAATATTCTGGTTAGTCTTAATCATCCTTTGGTTTGTAAGATCTTAATTTTTCCTCTGATTTCTAATTCAAGCAGTTTCTTATCCACATCTTTGTAGACCGTTCCTAAGGCAATGACTACAAATGGCATCACTGCCACTTTCATGTTCCACCGATTTTTCCATTCTCCGTCAAGGTTTTTGTATTTATCTATTCATTTTCGTATATTTTCACTCTATGATCCGCTGGAACTACAAAATTCACAAGAAGACAATCTATTTTCTTGTAACTAACATGAAGTAGGTTCTTCTGGCCGGGATTTAGGGATCTATTTGTATCTCTGAGAATTTAATTCGTGTCATTCCTTTATTTCAGTCTTTTGCACAATTACCAGTGGCTCACCATTCCTACCCAATAATCATATATCACTAATTTGCCACTTTACCCCATTCGCTTATTATTTGATGAACTATTTTATCTCTGTCATCACATAACCAACTCTGCCCTGTTGGCTGAGGCTGTAGAATACACCGACCGACTGCTTCTCTGCAAAGGAGTAAGACACCCCACAACAAGTGTCCTGCATATGATACGAAACAATCGGATGTTGAGGTTCCAGTAGTGCTGGAGCTTTGGGGAAAGCGGAGTACCCCTTCATTTCCATTGCTCTTATATATATATATATATATATATAATCCGAGGAAAATAGTCTAGGTTTTAGACTAAGGGATTATACAAGGTGAATTAGAATCTTCAGTTGAATACTCAATGTCAACGGCTATCGAGTATATAATTAATTTTTAATTAGAAATATATCGAAAATCACATGCAGAGCAAAAACAGTTTTTTAAATATATTCAACGGAAAAAATTCAATTCGGTGGTTCAATTATTTTGAGTACGATGACCCTCATCAGCTAGAGATAATACATTTGTACTTGGAATATAATACGCATATCCCTACCTAGTTTCCGACTAGAAGAGAGAAAATAAATTTCGTAGAAGATAACTTTATATGTTGATATTTAAATATTCCTCGCTTCTTTTTTTTAATTTTTATTTTAGAGAATTCGTTACCAATAATTCAAAATGCTATTTGTTGTTGTTTTTTAAACTGATGAATCCCAGAGGGTGTTCCCAGTGGATAGATATTTAGTTATATATATATATATATATATATGTGTGTGTGTGTGTGTGTGTGTGATACAACGAAACAGTCTATCGGTGGATAATATATAAGCTCCCCCATGGGGGTTAAGCACTCTGGCGAAGGAATTTACGGCTGCCGCTCGCATAATACAAAGTTCTTCGAACGAATTGAGCACTCTGGTATCCGGTAAGGTATAACAAACGAATGCTACTACTTAATACCTTATGATTCCCGAGCTGACGAGGTACGCTTGTTGGTCGATTGGACTGATACTAAGTCTAACGTAAAGTCGGGCGGGTTTCGATCCCAGCTTCAAGCGTCCAACGTATCTAGCCACACTGAAGAGTTCTGATAGAACGAAACAGATCTGTCTGTGGATGACTATACCGATATATACTCCCCTACCCTCGTGGGGTTGAGTTTTCCGGCGAATGAAGTAATCGTGTTGCCATTAGCGTTTATTGCAAGCCTCTTCATACACATGAATTGAGGTCTCGGCAGCCGTTGAACGGATGTATGTAAACAATAGTAATTGTGATTCATAACCGTTTAAAATTTACTTCGCAGCTAATGGCTCTTCGTGGCTGAAGGGTTAGAGGCTTGGCTTGGCGTTTGAGTCAACCAGGTTTCGATCTCGGCTACGGGAAGTTAATATGTCTAGCCACACTGATGAGTTCTGATAGAACGAAATAGATCTGTCTGTGGAAGACAATAGATATATATATATAATTAAGGTAAAGTTAACATTTAAATTTAAATTTCTATGAAATTAATCTTGATGTTAAATATTCGATTATAGTCAATTATTTTCGACTTTGTAAGGTAAACTATCATCCATCATCATGTCATGCCACAGGCACGGGTATCCCTGACCCTATCTCGCCACTTCTCCCAATCGTTCATCGCCTCTGGTAGTTCTTCAGGGCTACATCCCGTATCCTCACATAACTGCTGGATGTATGTTCGAGGTGGTCGTCCTGCTTTTGCCCGGCCATATGTGGGGGTCCATAGGAGTACATCACTTATGAGCTCGTCCCTGTTTCTCCAGCAGTGTCCTGCATGTCTGGTTTGTGTAACTTGGATAGTTTTCGTGATGGGAGGCAGGTGGTCGTATAGTTGGTGCTTTGTGGGGTGTTGTCGCCAGGACTTGTTCAATATTGCTCGCGACATTCTTGTGTAATTGCCGTCTAGCTTCTTTTCTCGCGTCCAAGTAGTGCATCCATACAGCGGTATCGATACGACCGCTGCCTGGAAGAAACTGCGTTTCATTTTATCGGTCAGGTCTGATTTCCATATGACCGATAGCCTATCAATAGCTGTCCATGCCCTTGTTAGCCGCGTGTCGATGTCCTTTTCTGTTGATGATACTCTGCTTCCTAGGTAGGTGAATTTGTCTACTAGTTTAAGAGGGGTTCCATCTAGTGTGGTAATGTCGCCTGTTTGATTATAGCACATATATTCCGTTTTGTGTGCATTGACATGTAGGCAAACTATAAGAACCAGAAATTACCAAATTATATATATATATATATATATATATATATATACTCTCTGGATTGAGTAATAAATAATTTCAATTTTTAAAAGCCAAATTTAACAACAAATTCCAAACTACCAATATTTTAAATGCGACCAGAAATAACCAAATTAAAGAACACCTTCATTGGTCATTCTTATTTCCGTAGTGAAATAGTGGTCATCTTTATTTAATCTATGATGTCACGCCCTTAAAATGGAGGAACGGAAAATGCATATTCGACATGTAAATGTTATGAGAGTTTACGAATAACAAAAATGCAACAAAAACAACCAAGAAAATGTCTAGTGTTTAATGGGCAACGTGTTATTGCTGACCGCCAAGTCTGAAATTACTTTCCAAAGTTTATCCCGGCGATACGGGATTAAGAGATGAACACAGACTAGGAGGTTCATAAGACTTTGATGAAGATGCTTTAAGAAACTTGGTTGAATACAATCTGCACAAAAGTACTCGACATATCCGAATTGACAATCTGCCGCCAATTGAACAAGATAGGAAAACTGAACAAGCTGGACATTTGGCTTCCTCATATTCATAAAAAAAAATAAGGACGATTACATGTCCATAACGATAAGTCTTCATTCAAATAAGGAGTTTTTCAAGAATTTTATTACAGATGACGAAAATGTTTTTTTAATGGTTCGAGTGTTCGCCAAAGGCCCAGGAGAACTGGGTTCAATCCCAGGTCGAGTCATACCAAAGACTCAAAAAATGGTACTTTATGCTACCTTGCTTAACACTCAGTATTATAAGGTAAGAATCAAGGGTAAAGTGGAGTAACCCAGGGAAAGGAGTAGCGCCCTCCCCTACACCTTGGTGTAGTAGGTATCGAAAAGGGAGCCTTCCGGTCACCTTCGACAACGGTCGCCAACTTTACTTTACTTTTTTGCTTGTCCAAAGCAAAAAACAGTGGATTGACCAGGATGAATCTCCGTTGCCTACACCAAAGGCAAAGCTTCATGGAAGAAAAGTTATGCTATGTGTATAACTGGGATCAATACAGTATCATTTATTATGAGTTTTAAAGTGAAATCACAGACACAATCCAGATTTACACTCAACAGCTGCAACGTCAGGATGAGGATCTTCTGAGAAAATGCCTCGCACTTGTCAACAGGAGGAACGTTGTGCTTCTCCCTTATAACGCAAGGCTACATTCAGCAAAACTCATAAAGGAAACTTATAGGATTTAAGCAAGTCTGTTTTACCCCATCCACCATATTCACCAGACCTTGTCCCATGTGATTAACATGTTTTTCGTTCTCTACAAAATGGTCTGAATAACAAAAAATATTGGGTTTCGGATAGTCTCTTCTACCCCCATCCACCATATTCACCAAACCTTGTACTATGTGATTAACATCTTTTTCGTTCTCTACAAAACGTTCTACTTGAAACCAGCTGAATTTTACCTGAGAGGAATCAACAAGCTTCCTGATAAATGGCAAGAGATGATTGAAAATAATGGCAAATATAATATTGATTAAAATTAATTCATTATACAATTATTTATGAATAAATTATATTTTACTTAAACGGAAATTATTTACGACTCAACCAAATATATATATATATATATATATATATATATATATATATATATATATATATATACGTGTGTGTGTCTGTGTGGTCCAATACTTTAGTTAGGTAGCAGCGGCAACAACATAAAACCTTTCTTATCTTTGAAATATACCAATTTATTTTCATATTATTTATTTGAATTAAATGCAATATTATCTTCTGACGACAACAACATGAAAAACGATTTCATACTAAACAGACGCATTTAAAAACGCATTCCTTGGTAACTGCGCAAAACACTGATGTCCGCGTATTTCAAAATATTATCGTATCAGTGTTCTTAGCATAAAGAATGAGATCTTTACGAAACACTCATAATGGTTCTTGTGACAGGAATGTCTTATTCTAACAAAAATATACAGACAGGCAATATATATATATATATATATATATATCGAGGAAGAGAGAGAGGGAGAAAGAGAGGGACTGAAAGCAAGTTACTGAACAAAAGAGCGAATTGATATTTAAATGCAGACATTTTAATATATATCTCCAACTTTATATATCACCTGACTTATTCCATATTTATTATCCTTGATTTGGACTACCTTAATTATGTATTTCTTTGTGAGATTGGCACGCATTCTTGCATATTACACCGCGCTATAAATACGGTCGAGGAGCCACTATCCTGAAATTTCCGTCTTATGATTTTCCACACCACAGGAAACTTCAAGTTACGGTTGGTTGGTTGGCTGGTTTTACGGCGTATTAACCTTTTTCGGGTCATATAACGCCGAATTAAATTACAAATAATTCAATTTAGATTAAGTATATTTTTTGTTTTCAAACAGTTAAATGTGAAAACAATTCAGCTAAATGTCAAAACAGTTCTATCTTAAATAATTCAGTTGAGTATACGTACACAATTTCAATGTCAAAAACAGTTCTATTTTAAATAATTCAGTTTAGGATACAAAAGCAGTTCTATTTCAAGCAGTTCAGTTTAGCATAACTACACAGTTTCAAGGTAAAAAAAATTCCATTTCAAACAATTCAGTTTAGCATAAATACACTGTTTAAATGTAAAAGCAGTTCTATTTCGAGCAATTCAGTTTAGCATAAGGAAGCAGTTTAGTTCTATTTGACTCATACATAGGATCCTATCAGGTGCTACCTCTTTTGGCCAGAGTTGACCCGGGAGCGATGGCAATGAAAGGGTACTCCACATTCCCCAAAGCTCCAACATTACAGGAACCACACCATCAGATTGTTAAGAATCATATCCAAGACACTCGTTGTTGGAGTTTTATCCTCTCTGCAGAGATGCCGTCGGTGTAATCTGCAGTCCCAGCCGACTGGGCAAATTCAAGTTACGTACTTTTAGGATAGCTAGATGTGTTAAATAGTACTAGTGTACCCCTAAACATTTTTGTTTTTGTTTTTGTTTTATGGGATATGAACCTTTGTAGGTTATTTATTGCTACATCTACTTCTATACAAAAAACAGTTCTATTTCAAACAATTCAGTTTAGCATAAGGACACAATTTAATTGTCAAAAACATTTCTTTTTTAAGCTATTCAGTTTAGTCTAACAGTTTTAATTCAAACAATTCATTTTAGTATAAATATAGTTTTTGTTTACACACGGTTAAATGTCAAAAACAGTTCTATTTCAAATATTCTAATTTAGCATAAGTACGCAGTTTAAACGTCAAAACAGTTCTATTTCAAACAATTCAGATAGATAGATAGATAGATAGATAGATGGTTTGAGTGATATGAGTAGAATTATAGGCAAATATCAACAGATAGATATGAACTGGCTTAGATAGATAGATAGATAGATAGATAGATAGATTTCTCAGTGTACATCATCAAAATCCGGAAGATCCAAACTGAAAACCTGTGCAGAGTGTATTGGTTGTCAGATCTTAAACCAAGTGCCAATCCATATGTAAATGATCCATTTTTTTTTTTTTTTTTGTTTTGGTGGAGGGTGCTCGTTGTGTAATGGTTAAAGCGATGGACTGCGGAATCGTAGTAAGCGAGTTCGTACTCCAGTTGTGCTGTTACGTTCACTTTCGGGCAAATACCCTTGGGAAAGGTATGAACCCTCTTATCCTCTCAGCTATGGGTTAAATAGTACCACTACTGTTCATCTAGGAGAATGGCTATGGCATTAAATAACCTACAAAGGTTGATATGCCATTAAACAAACCAAACCATTCATTTTTGCCGGTATTATGTAAGTACACATATTTGATTGTTCGGAAAATACAGTCCGATCTTTATTTGGTTTGGTTGTTTTAATGGTATAGCAATCTTCTAGGGTTATCCAATGTCAAATGTATTCGTTTAGAAGGTTACCCAGTCGGCTGGAGCTGTAAAAAATACCGACTGCATCTCTGTAAAGGTTACTAAGACCCTACCCCAACGATTGTCTTGCATATGACACTAAACAATGTGATGATGAGGTTCCAGTAATGCTTTGGGGAATGTAGAGTACCCCTTTATTGCCATCGCACTAAGGCTCACTCTGGCCTGGAGTGGTAGCATCTGATAGGGTCCTATCTGTGAGTCAAATAGAACTAAACTACGTACTTATGCTAAACTGAATTGTTTGAAATAGAACTGTTTTTGACATTTAACCGTTTGTAAATAAAAACTATATTTATACTAAAATGAATTGTTTTAATTAGAACTGTTAGACTAAACTGAATAGCTTAAAATAGAAATGTTTTTGACATTTAGATTGTGTCCTTTAGCTAAACTGAATTGTCAGAAATATAACTGTTTATTTGTATAGAAGTGGATTTAGCAATTAAATAGCCTACAAAGGTTCATATGACATAAAACTAAAAAAAAAAACGCTTAGGTTTACAGTAGTAGTACTATTTAACCCCTAGCTGAGAGGATAAGGGGTTCTTGCCTCGTCTGAAAGTAAATGTAAAAGCGAGACTGGAGTTTGAACTCACTTATTACGATTCTGCAGTCCAGCTCTTTAACCATTACACCATGAGGACACCCACATCGCTGATATTTGTATAAACTGTGAAAATTCTGATATGAATACGTGAAATAGACATATTCATACCGGTACGCAAAACGTTCATAATGTCCATAACACACATATATATAACATAGGAATCCCGAAATACGAAAAACACTTACGACTTCTTAGTTCAGGTACGAAACTTTTTTATTACCTTTGAGTTAAAAGGTTTTTCGACATAAGGAGAGAGATACATCTGACTTTTCCATCTGCCCCAAACCACGTGCGCACCCGACACAAGGCCTCGGCGAGCAAGCGAAAGTCACCCTTCTTCTTCGGACGGCAAGACTCAACTCACTGACTTTTCAAATCTCAGTCCACGCTTCCGGTGAGTGACGTCACTCACGTCCCTGGTCATATTTTCTATCTGGGATTCTTATTGTGACATCTCTGAATGACACGTCCGCTCCGCGCGCGCGTTAACACCTGCGCTCATGTTTGCATTTAACTAACCTATGCACTGAGCAGAAATATTCTCAGCCTAACTAAACCCAAAGGCAAGATATATAAAACGAAATCCCTCGGTCATTATATTATATGACATATCATTTTAATAATTGCATAAAACAAAATTGACATTCCTTTCAAAAACTGATTTTGAACGTTACATGCCCCTACTTATGAATGTTATGAAGAATAATGTATTTACCTTTTTTTGCACGTGTTCAAGTTCGGCTATAATTTTACTTCATGAAAATTCTTGGTCACGTGTTGCCATGATGACAATGCAGAAGTTCACTGGTTGACAATATGTGACCCACCATATTCTCCTGTCCTCTCGTCCACCGACTAACATTTTTTTAAGCATTGGGATACTTTTTTTACGCTAAGAAACTATCAACTCCAAAAGAAGAGTAAAAACTACATTTAAAGATTTCTCGGCATCAAAACTTTTAGAGTTTTATCGTACCGGCAAAAAAAACCCCTTGTAAATCGATGATAAAAATGCCTGGATGTTCAGGTATCATATTTTGACTGATTAAACACACTGTTTAAATGCATTAGATCAAGAATTAAAAGTTTATTCGAAAATCGGACAGTATTTTCCGAATAATCATATATATATATATATATATATATTCTTTTCTGATTAATATATGAAACTGTATTTGTTCCTGTGTGTTTTTCTGCGTCTCTGTCACGAAAAACGATCAGATCGACAAATTGAAAAACTCTCCCAGCTCCTCCACCCTAAACCATTAACGACGATAACACTAAATCTTCCGTCTATTCTCGGGAAGAATAATTGTAATTATATTAATCAGATTCTATCCAAATGTGAAATCTCCCGTCAGATCCAATAAACAAAGGAAATAGGATCCACCTCATCCTTCTACTCCTCGGGCTACTTTTTTTTTTTCTTTTTATTATTTTTGTCTTTCTTTCCTATATTTCATTTTATTCTCTTTAAAATTTTTTAATTCAATTTTTTTTTCCTGTTGTTGATTTTTCTCGAAATTGCCGAAAACTGATATGTAATCATCTTTCTTTTTTCTTTTCTTTTTTTTTAAGTCAGTATATACTCTTCGCTCCTTTTCGTTCTGTGATATTGAATGAACACGTTGCAGACGATAATGTCTGCCATTTGTCGAAAATAACGCCTTTTATCAGTCTTTTTTAAACAATAATGGATTAAACCGTATTTGGGTTTTTCTTCATTATCTATTTATCTATTCATTATTTATTTGTCCCATGAAGAGATGTACGCATAATTATCTACTAGCTACATACCCATCTACGCCTTGCATGAATTAACGACTCGCAAAGACTAAAAGACAAATGTCAAAAACTCCAACTTATTTCTTGCCCTGCCGGCTGGGGCTGTAGAATACACCGATTGCATCTCTGCAGAGGGATAAGACCCCTACCCGAACAAGTGCCCTGCATATGACACTTAACAATCTGATGGTGAGGTTCCAGTAATGCTGAAGCTTTAGGAAATGTAGAGCACCCCTTCATTGCCATCACTCCCAGATCCACTTCGGCGCAGAGTGGTAGCACCTGATAGGGTCCCATATGTGGATCAAATAGAACTAAACTGCGTTCTAACGCTAAACTGAATTGTTTGAAATAGAACTGTTTCGACATTTAACTGTGTGTAAACAAAATCTATACTTATACTATAATGAATTGTTTGAATTAGAACTGTTTTAATAAACTGAATAGCTGGAAATAGAAATATTTTTGATAATTAAACTGTGTCCTTATGCTAAACTGAATTGCTTGAAATAGAAATTTATTTGTATTAAAATGGATTTGGCATTAAATAACCTACAAAGGTTGATATGCCATTAACCCAAACAACCAACAATCAATCCTACTTATTTCATTTTTTGAAACGATGTTTTCTACAATATTTGCAATAAATTTAAGAGATTCACCAATTATATATTGGTGGTGTTTTATGATATATTAACCCTTGTTGCTATATCATAAAATATATATGATATATCATGTTGGTTATGTTATGCTGAATCCTATTTTGGGCTTTGTGGGTCGAGTGTTTGCCAATAGCCCGGTAGACTAGGGTTCAATCCAAGGTCGAGTCATACCAAAGACTCAAAAATGGTACTTGAGGCCGCCCTGCTTAGGTAGGTCCTCTTGACTGTATCCTGTGTCCACACAGAGCTGTTGTAAGTCATGCTGGTTGGCAAAAACTGGCACATCTATCTGTTGAAGTCCATAACAGATCGTCACTAATTCTATTTACCAACCCCTCTGCTCGGGCAGGATATGACACAAGGTCAATTTTTAAGCGAAGTTTAACATGTTTGAATTTCCTTCTCCAAGACTACTTGCCTCACCAAGGCTGAAGAAACCAGTCTGTCCTACTATTTAACCATAGCTAGAGGGAGAATAATTGGATTCATACCTTTCCCAAGGGTATTAGTGCTATGTGAAATGCAATCAGTCTCGTCCAGGATTTGAACTCATGTCGCCATGTCCATTTCCTACGACGATAACCATAACACCACGGGCACGTCACTAAAGAGTCCGTCTTTACTTCTCTAACAGTGCCTCATATATCTCGTTCGCCAACATGGGAAGTAGATGGACGTACAGCTGACGTTTTGTGGGGTGCTGCTTGTTCAAAATAGCTCGTGGCAATCCTTAGTAAGTCCCATCCAGTCTTACCTCCGCGCGTTTTGTTAACGTCCATGTGGTGCATCTATCCACTAGTATTTACCCGTCAACAGTTGGGAAGAATTCCCATTCTATTTTATCAAAAACCATACAAGTATATTAGATAAGAATAGTTGATATAATATAACTGTGTGCAAATAAATAATTGCAGATGAATAAATAAAAATACGATGGAAGAGGACGCGTTGGAATATATCGTATTTCGATGGAATTGTCTCTCGTCCTATTTGAAGGCACGAATGAATCTGAGCATTCGTACCCAAAGGCCTCAAACTCATTCGAACTTTTTGAATAATAATGTTCAGTCAATGTAATCCTGACGAGAGAGGCGATCGTGGTAAAATGGTTATCGCTGAGGGAACCACAGCGATACGAGGGTGACCCGAGAGCTCCCTTTTCAATAGCTACTACGCCGAGGTGTAAGTGAGGGCGCTACTCCCTTCTCTGGATTGCTCCACTTAACCCTTGATCTACACATTTAATGCCGGGTGTTAAGCAAAGAGGTATCAAGTACCATTTTTGAGTCTTTGGTATGACTCGACATGGAATTGAACTCTAGTCTCCGGGGTGGGCTGGTTACTTGTCCCATTTTATCAGACATACACACACACACACACATATATATATATATATATATATATATATATATATTGTATCGTCGACGGGAATGATACATAGGGAAGAATGATTGCTTAATATATTTATTCAGTACTAAAACCGATGCTAATAGATACATACATAAAAAAGACAGTTAGAAACTATTAATTAGGGAATTAAAAGAAATTAAGGAGGATCAAAATGCGGTATAACCAAACGAAGTAAGATCAGTCCGAATATTAATCAGCTCATTAAATCAACCCTCAAAATCTTTAATCGTAAGTTATTTATGGCTATGAGCCAGTCCATCTGGTGGAGTGCTGAAGCGATGCTTAGCCACTCTACAACAAAATATAACCTGAGAGAGAAATAGAGTGAGATGAATTAATAGATATGAACAACCTGATATATATATATATATATATATATCATCAAATTGTGGGGATAGCACAGAGTTCCCTACCTCTCTCTCGCCATCCATCCCTATCATCTATTGCTTATAGCAGGTCTTCTCGGCTTCATCCAGTGTCTGCACAGAGCTGATGTCAGAAAGTCTTTGCTGGTCATCAACACAGGTCCATGTCAAGGAGTTCATTCAAGAACATCGTTTATGAGTTCGTCTTTTTCTTTTTTCTTTGCAGTGCCTAGCATATCTAATTCGTCTTGCTTAAATGGTTTGAGAGATGAGAGGTAAGTGGCCGTACAGCAGCTGTTTTGTGGAAGTAGGGTGCTTCTACGATTTGTCCAAGACTGCTTGCAGCTTTTTCGTGTAGTTCCCATCTAGCGTTTTCTCGGTGCAGTTTGTTAGTGTCCTGGAGATACATTCATACAGTTGCAAAAATACAGCAACATCATGGTAGAAAATCCGTTTTATTTATTCGGATAGATCAGACTTTCATATGATTGATGACCTGCCGATAACAGGTCATCGCTAGATTTATATTTACGTGGTGCCTTCAATAAGTTTCCAGACTTTTTTATACAGGCATTTAAAATTGTCGTAGACTCTTGAACATTCAGTGTGTTATTGCTATACATCTTATGAGATGGCTTACCAATTTTTAGGATTTCAGGTTCAAATGAACAACTACAGCAGCAATTGGAATACACGCTACTAAAGCCTGATTGTCACAGCTGGTGAATTTCAAAAATGCAATCTGGACATGAGGACACTCTAGAAGAACGATATGCAATAAAATTCTGTTTTAAACTTAGAAAAAATGCTACAGAAACGTATGTAATGCTTCAGACTGCTTTTGGAGCATGTTCCATGAATCGAGCATCAGTTTTTGAGTGGCATAAGAGATTCAAGGAAGGCAGGGAGTCTGTGAGGGATGATGAGAGGTGTGGAGAAGATGATGAGAGGTGTGGAAGAAGTAAGGAAGTCAATACACCACAGTTCATGTTGAGGTTTTAAGGGAGTTCAGGAAGAGATTCCGTCGGAAGACGCCAGCACTCTTCAAATCAGGTCAGTGGCATTTCCACCAGGACAATGTACCAGCCTACAACTCCATCCTTGTCACAGACTATTTGACCAAGATTGGCATCAAGACAGTTGCTCACCCTCCCTATAGTCCAGACCTTGCTCCCTGTAACTTTTGGTTATTCCCTAAGCTCAGAGGCTGTCGTTATGAGACAATTGAGGAGATGAAAGAGGCTGTGACCAAGGTGATTGACACGCTCACATAAGAGGCATTCCAGAAGTTCTTGGAACGGAACAACTAGTGCATTGCAGCCTGGGGAGATTACCTCGAAGGGTACTAGAGTTTCATGTGTGTACTAGCAATAAAAGCGCCCATACGAAAAATGTCTGGAAACGTATTTAATGATCCTCGTACATCACTTTCAGTAGATGAGATGTTTCTTTAGAATTATGTGAACAGGTCCACTACTTTTAGACGTTTGCCACCTAGAGTGGAGATGGCTCCTTTTTGTTTAAAACATAAGTACTCTGATTTATTTGCATTCAAATAAAGGCTAATGCCTCCTTTTGCTTGCTCTAAGCTATGTAATCGTAATTCGGCTTGGACTATTGTATTTGCGAGAAGCACTAGATCATCTGTGTAGTTTGAATCTGTCAATTTCTGCAAGATATTGTTTGCTTCTTGGTTTTTCTAATCTGAAACCATTGTTGCATACTACTCGTAGCCATAATGATATTAATCCAACATATACAAATGCAAATACAAAACACAGGCGAAAAATGGCGGGCACTGTTCTTCAAATACGAACGGTTTATTAGTTTCTGACTTCGGTTCTTCGACACGAGGAGAGGAACACAATTCTTACTATGCTGATTATCCCCAACGCGCGGTGCATCTTGTGATGTTTAAGATCTCTGTCGGTAGAGATCCGAAAAACCCAACTACATCTTCAACGGCCCAACTCTCAACTCTCAACTGACTCTTTTTCAAAATCCTCAAATTCTCAGGACCATCTCTTCCGAATATGACGTCATCCACACTCTGGCCCCTTTTACTGTCTGGGGGTTTATTATGACAATGGTGATAGTCATATCCTTTGCGCGTGAGCGTAAAACCGTACCCAATGACTATACACCTGGGCTCTTAAACCGAATAGTTCAAAGCCCAACCAAACTGAATGATAAAATATGATTAACGAAGAATGATTAGTATAAAAAAAAATCATTCCTTTATTTTATAACACCGTATTCTTTTATTTGTTCTTTTGACTTTCTGAGTACGTAATCTCAGCAGGGTATAAACAAATAGTGCATCAGTTTATCTCCTAGTAAGACTCCAGCGTCTCAGTCGAAGAGCGAAGCAACCAATTAGCCCAGTCGGCTGGGGTGGGCAGCTGTAGAATACACCGGCTGCATCTCTGCAGAGAATAAGACCCCCTCCACAACAAGTGTACTGGATATAACACTAAACAATTTGATAGTAAGATTCCAGTAATGCTGGAGCTTTGGGAAATGCAGAGTATCCCTTCATTGTCATTTCTTCCAGGGCTACTCTGGCCCGGAGTGGTAGCATCTGATAAGGTCCTATCTATGGCTCAAGCAGAACTAACAGTGAGCCCAGGCTAAACTGAATTGTTAGAAATAGAACTAGATTTCGGCTCTGCATTCTGTGGTCGTTAGTTCAATCTCCAGATGGAGAGATCACGGTAATAAGATCGAAACAGCAGCCCAGTGGTTCTGTATATCACGCGCAAGGGTTTTCTGGATTTTCTTATCATTGTACTTTAATTTAGAATATAATTTCTCTACTTAAAAAAAAAGAAAATGTACATCAATTTACAAAAAGGAAAACTGTACTTATGCTAAACTGAATTGTTTGAAATAAAACTGTTTATATGTATAAAAATGGATTTGGCATCAAATAACCAACAATGGTTGGCATGCCATTAAACCAAACCAAATCGAATAATCAATGTTGTGTTTTTGTCAAACATCATATAGCTGTAATAGTTTCTTAGGGGAGAATTTATGAAAGTTGTATTTGCTCCATCTTTTCTCTGTGCATGGAATCGAATGCTTTAAAGATATTTACGAACTGTAGAGTTGCCTCGAGATTCTTTGCTCGTACTTCTTTGATGGTTCAATGGATTGTCCGAATCTGTAAGATTGGGGAGCGATTCCTCCGAAAGCTGTTCTGATTTTTTTCTAAGGAATGAACAAAAACTTTCTAGATTTATGTTAATAGACTTTATATTATTTTTCTTATTCTGTTTTACTTCGAGTCTCGCATATATATTATCATCAAGTAGTGCTCCTAGCATGGTTTTCCCAGACTCTTTCTCTAGACCATCTGTCCCAATCATCCATCCGTCCGCACGGAGCTGTTGAAGTAATTTACTAAACTTTTTGTTTAGATGTAGCACAAGGCCGTATCAACGAGGCTTCCAGTGAGAATAAAACTCTCTCGTGAAGGTTTGCTAGTCTAGTTTGTTAACTATTCTGGCTGGTTGGCTAACACTGGCATGTCCACGTAAAGGGGTCCATAGAAGAACGTCACTTATCAGTTCGTCCTTGTTTCTCCAGCAGTGTCCCACATGTCTTGTTCGTCTTACTTGGATAGTTTGTGAGATAGGAGGTAAGTGGCCGTGTAGGGGTCCATAGAAGAACGTCACTTATCAGTTCGTCTTTGCTTCTCCAGCCGTGTCCCGCATGTCTTGTTTGTCTTACTTGGATGGTTTTTTGAGATGGGAGGTAAGTGGCCGTGTAGGGATCCATAGAAGAACGTCACTTATGAGTTCGTCTTTGCTTCTTCAGCAGTGTCCTGCATATCTTGTTCGTCTTACTCGAATGGTTTTAGAGATGGGAGGTAAGTAGACGTACAGCTGTTGTTCAATATCTTTGCTTTTTTATTTAAGTAAAATTTAACCTAAAAAGAAAATCTCAAAATTAATTTATGTTCGTAGATTTTTTCAAGGTTTACGTGCATATTTTTGATACATTAGTATCGAAGTGAAATTCAGTCAAGAAAAACTGGAAATTCGATAATCATTTTTAATTTATTTAAATTTGTAAGATTTTTTAAATCATCTATATGAAAAAAAAAGGGTTATACTGACTTTTGCTAAATTAAAACTTATGATTCAAACATTGTCAGTATATAACGTTCTAATTCTGTTACTTGAATCCAGATTTAAGGGGGTGTCCTCGTGGTGTAATGGTTAAAGCGATGGACTGCGGAATCGTAGTAAGCGAGTTCGTATTCCAGTCGCGCTATTGAGTTCACTTTCGGGCAAATACCCTTGGGAAATATTTGAACCCCCTTGTCCTTGGGTTAAATAGTACCACTACTGTTCTTCTAGAAGAATGGCTTTGGCATTAAATAACCTACAAAGGTTGATATGCCATTAAACAAAGAAACCAAACCATATTTAAGAAAAGGAATCATCATAATCATGTTGTGCCGCTAGCACGGATATCCACTTTTCCCTATCGTTCATCGCCTCTGGCAGGTCTTCAGGGCTACATCCCGTATCCTCACATAGCTGCTGTATGTATGTTCGAGCTGGTCGTCCTGCTTTTCCTCGGCCATATGTGGGATCCATAGGAGTACATCACATTCGAGCTCGTCCCTTCTCCTTCAGCAGTGTCCTGCTTGCCTGGTTCGTCTAACTTAGATAGTTTTCGTGATGGGAGGCATGTGGCCGTATAGTTGGTGCTTTGAGGGGTGTTGCCGCAAGGACTTGTTTAATATTGCTAGCAACATTCTTGTGTAGTTGCCGTCTAGCTTCTTTTCGAGCCGTTTTGTTGACGTCCAAGTGGTGCATCCATAAAGCAGTATCGACACGACCGCTGCTTAGGAATAAGGATACCCTAAGTCTAAAGGCATCTAGAAATAAAAGAAATTCCACCGGAATAAAAAAATATTTCATTTCTATCACAAAACACCGAAACATTTTCCCCAAAATATTTCGTCTATGTGTAATGGTAGAATAAAATAATACCACATGTAACTGATCAATGCTACGATGGGATATTCAGACTTAAGGAAAACGAGGGTGTATTTTGTCGTTTTTTTTGGGGGGGGTGTTTTTTTTTTGGTTTGTTTGCTTTTGTTTTTTGGAAAGATTTTGTTTCTTTTTTACATACACTACCATAACCCCTGAGATATCCTGCCGCAGCGCTATTACAGAATAAATATCCAAGAGAGGAAAGTATGTATATAACAATGGAAACTATGGGATGTAGCATGGTGGATGTGAAGCTAGGTGTATGAATCCAAAGTTGATTAAGCGACGAGCTTCACCTGATGCTGGTCGAAAGAACCTCACGGGTCAACGCTCAGATAAAGTAGCTCAATAAGGAAACAATTGCAACTCATCTTTAAGGGTGGTCATAAGAAAATAAAAACAGCCAACGAAAGACTACCAAATGTATAAGTATATATATATATATATATATATATACTTATAGATCGTGTGTCGCATGTGGCAGAGAACTGGTTATTAAAATGTCGACATGCAGGTCTCGTTACCGACAGATGAAGAAATTGGTAGTTAGAAAGGCGGATATGGAGACAGAGCGTCGGTCTGACAGGGGAATAACCGTGGGGGGAGGAAATAAACTATCTGCCGATGTCTCTTCACCCCATCCCCACAGCTGTGTATGTGTATCTGATGATTCGTTAAAAAAATTTTGAACACATCTGTCTTCCAATATGTACGTCTGTCTGTACGAATGTAATGGAAAAGAGAAAACAAAAAGGACAAAATGAGGGTTTGTGTGTTCAACGACAAGAAAGGAAAGGAATAATTTTTTTTTGCGGAGTGGTGGGGAAAGATAGAAAATGTCTGCCATTAACACGAGCAGTGAGAATAAATGTCGTTTATATTATCATAAAATAAGTGTTTTCTTTTCCAAGAAATATT
This sequence comes from Sepioteuthis lessoniana, assembly GCA_963585895.1. Classification (NCBI taxonomy): domain Eukaryota; kingdom Metazoa; phylum Mollusca; class Cephalopoda; order Myopsida; family Loliginidae; genus Sepioteuthis; species Sepioteuthis lessoniana. The sequence continues at coordinate 40,662,605 of OY757947.1, read as the reverse complement.
CTAGGTCAAAATGTCGGCGAGAAGGTCTTTGAAGATATTCGACTGAAAAATGTTTCTTACTCAGTAGTGTATTATTTTTATTTTTATTTTTATTTACAATTTGGTTTTATCGTTTCATTTTTGTTGTTGTTGTTGTTGATTTGTTTATCTATAGTAATGCCCATCAAAACTCAACAAAAATGAATTTATATATTACTAAGACAATAGAGAAAGCAAATATAATGTCCAATGAAAAATATCTGAAAATGAATACGGTTAAATTTACCGACGAGAATAACACTTGTATTCATATTATAATTACTTGAACATAGACATGCGTATATAAAGTTGCATTAAAAACTTCATTGTTTGACGTTATATTGATCATATATATATATATATATATATATATACATTCAAACACATATCGGGTTATATATATATATATGTATATATATATGTGTGTGTGTGTGTGTGTGTGTGTGTGTGTGTGTGTGTGTATTCAGGCAGCATTTCTTCGTTAATGCAAATTTCATTAAACATAATAGACATTTTATGCCTACATATTTTCTTCTGGATCCGTTCGAATTCCCGTATTACTTTTATCGTATTCGGGGGGAATTGATTTAGGTATTGTCCATAGTTGTATGTATCCCTAGTACTTTCTGCCCGACTTTGGGCCATATTTACAGAATTACATTTAAAAGCAAGCGCCATAATCTCCAACAGCAAAGACGTCCTTACACAGTAGTAATTTGATAAAACAAAAGTTACATCACTTTTGTAACAGATTCTCCCCTGATGATGGCCCAAAGTCGGGCAGAAAGTACTAGGGATACATACAACTATGGACAATACCTAAATCAATTCCCCCCGAATACGATAAAAGTAATACGGGAATTCGAACGGATCCAAAAGAGAATGTGTAGGCATAAAATGTCTATTATGTTTAATGAAATTTGCATATATATATATATATATATGTATGTGTGTGTGTGTGTGTGTGTTGTGTGTGTGTATGTGCATGTACTTTTATATGTATATATATATATATATATATACACCCACGGTCATATATATATGTATATGCATTCATATGCCGTGTTCTATCTATATGCAGATTATATATATATATATATATATATATATATATATATATATATATTGCTAGCGTAGTTGTAGATATATGTGTTTGTCTGTATAGAGTTAAATATATATATATATATATATATATATATGCGTATGTATATATATAGCGTTTTGCATATATATAAATATATATATATATATATATATATATATATATATATATATATACGCAAAATACCATTTTTACAAACGTACATATGTATGCATATGTGTGTATGTATATATAGTGTTTTGTATATAAAAACTCTCGCGTTAAGATTAAAACTGAGATAAAAGCAGATTTTATAAAAATGGTTTTTCAAAAACGGTAACTTTGATAGCAAATAGATCTCTTCAATACATGAAGATCGAATAAACCTCGTGGAACTGAGAGTAATACAAGTGGTGTATTTGTTTCAAGAAGTTTTTTTTTTTTTGTCAATCCGTTTCGGGAAATTGGCTTTGAACGTGGGTTTTAATAATTGACACTTTTCATGTGATTATATATCTGAAGTACCGGACATTGGCCTAGCGGTTAGAGTGTTCGCCAATGGCCCGGGAGACCTGGGTTCAATTCCAGGTCGAGTCATACCAAACACTCAAAAAATGGTACTTGATGCCTCCTTGCTTAACACTCAGCATTATAAGGTGCGGATCAAGGGTAAAGTAGAGCCATCCAGGGAAGGAGTAGCGCCCTCCCCTACATCTTGGTGTAGTAGCTATCGAAAAGGGAGCCTTCGGGTTACCCTCAACTATGGTCAACTATATATCTGAATATTAAACTGAAAAAGATTAGGGGTGTCCTCGTGGTGTAATGGTTAAAGCGGTGGACTGCGGAATCGTAGTAAGCGAGTTCGTACTCCAGTAGCGCTATTACGTTCACTTTCGGGCAAATACCCTTGGGAAAGGTATGAACCCCTTATCCTCCCAGCTATGGGTTAAATAGTACTACTGTTCTTCTAGGAGAATAGCTTTGGCATTTAATAACCTAAAAAGGTTGATATGCCATTAAACAAATTAAACAAAGATGAAAAAGATTAGGATAATGTTATATATATATATCGTCATCATCATGTCGTGCCGCTTGCACGGTTATCCCTGACCCTCTCTCGCCACCTCTCCCTCCGGCAGGTCTTCAGGGCTACATCCCGTATCCTCACATAGCTGCTGTATGTATGTTCGAGCTGGTCATCCAGCTTTTGCTCGGCCATATGTGGGGTTCCATAGGAGTACATCACTTATGAGCTCGATATATATATATATATATATATATATATATACAAAAATTAAATCGCGAGTCGGGACTATCCTACTACAGTTTCGCCTAAAACTCCTGAGAGTACCTAGCATCGACGATTTAATTTTTGTTATTGGCTCTATTCAGTATTGAGCACTTTTTGTAATTGTAGCATTGCAGCATTTTGCGGTGGGTTTTTCTTCTTTTGACCAACTGATTGAATATCTCTTGATTTTTTTCAATCGTTGTGACGAAGTTGGCCTTTTCTTTTTTTCTCCCGATAATCTTTTTCTTGGTTTGTTATCTCTGAATTCTGGCAGGGTTTTTTTTCTTTTTCTTTGTCACCGTGAATGCTGGTAGAGAGTAAATTAGTAAGTATATATATATATATATATATATAATATTCAGTAACTAAAATATTAAATAGTAAGTTCTTATCATTGCTTTGTCATTGTACATTGAGAAATTTTACTTGGACTATTATACATCGTCTTTTTAATATATATATATATATATATGTGTGTGTGTGTGTGTGTGGTTAGAGAGAGAGAGAGAGAGAATACAGCTAAAATACTAACATATTTTAAACTGACACTTTGGTGGGGCAACTGGATTTAGGCATGTGTTAATAGTATTTGCATGTATTATTATTTTCGAAAGTAATTTTTTTTAATCATTAGCTTGGTGGATTGGGTGTTCGCCAGTGGCTCGGGACACCAGGGTTCATTCCCCGGTCGAGTCATACCAAAAACTCAAAAAATGCTACTTGATACCGCCTAGCTTAATTATAAGGGTAAAGTGAAGCAATCCAGGGAAATGAATAGCGGTGTACCAGCGTTTGAAAAAGGGAACCTTCAAGTCGCAAACTTCTTTTATTATTATTTTTTTTATTTTCTTAGATACGATCACTTACATTTACGGCTTTAACGAGTGCACACACAGTACGGTTGACGTTTAAACGTTTTTGACGATAAGCGAATCAATGATTACTACACAGCAGATTTCGTTCTCATTTTCTGCTATTTAAGAATAATGCTGTTTTGGATAGAAAATCAATGCTGCTATGGGTTGACAATTCTAATTACACACACACACACACACACACACACACACACACGCATGTTTATATTTACCAATATATGTTCATGTACATTTCGCATACTTCCCACCAATTTTGGATTTAAGAATAATGCTATTCTGGATAGAAAATCAATGCTGCTATGGGCTGAAAATTTTATGTAGACTTACACACACACACACACACACGCACATATATATATATATATATAGCTTTCTATTTACCAATATATATTCATGGACATTTCGAATACTTTCCACCAATTATGGATTTAAGAATAATGCTATTCTGGATAGAAAATTAATGCTGTTATGGGTTGAAAATTTTATGTAGACTTACACACACACACATATATATATATTATTCTCCCTCCAGCTATGGGTAAATAGTAGGACTGACAAGGTTCTTCAGCCTTGGTGAGGCAACTAGTCTAGGAGAAGGAAAACTCTGAATTCAGACCTGTTAAACTTCGCTTAAAAATTGATTTTGTGTCATATCCTGCCCGAGCAGAGGGGTTGATATATATATATATATATATATATATATATATATATATATATAGCTTTCTATCTACTAATATATGTTCATGTACATTTCGAATACTTTCCACTAATTGTTAAATTAAAAAATAATGCAATTCGGCAATCTACGTCAGCTCGGGAAATTAACGCATTTTGTATTAACTTTCGTTTGTTTAGATATTGCGTTATCAGATACCGGAATGCTCAATTCGTTCAAAGAGTTTTGCATTACGCGGATGGCAGTCGTTAATTCCTTCGTCAGAGTGCTTGACATGTATGAAGTCCAAATGAGAAAACGGAAATAGATTAGTAGCGATACAAACGGATAATAGTTATTCCTTTACCAAGTTTAGCTTTGTTATAACACAAGACCAGATGAATGGGGCACCCTGTGAGAATCAACATCACTAAAAAAAGCCTGTTAACTAGGCTCGCTAACCATCACATGACATGAGTAGATTAATCTGGATGCACAGATCGTAAAGAAATACAATATCTTTTTTTTATATAATTTTGTATCTATATATATATATATAAGTAAAAAGTAAAGTTGACGATTGCAGTCGAGGGCGACCCAAAGGTTCCCTTTTCAATAGCTTCTGTAGGGGAGGGCGCCACTCCTTTCCTTCGATTGCTTCACTTTATCCTTGATCCGTACCTTTTAGTGCTGAGTGTTAAGCAAGGCGGCATCAAGTATCATTTTTTTAAGTCTTTATTATGACTCAACCTGAGATTGAACCCCGGTCTCCCGAGCCACCGGCGAACACTCTACTCACAAGACCAATAACCTCGAATTGAACTCTTTATGTAATCCACGGGGTTAGATTTTCAAATTCTGTTTACTATGACCGGGTACAAAGTGTAAAGTTATAGTAAATATTATTTGTTACTTTACCTGTTGTTGGGATCGAACCTACAGCAGTACACATGGCGCAGCGAGTAAGACGTTTGGTTGTAAATTGCTTCTGAGTAGAATTATCTGGAGTTCTCAAACCTGCTCGCTGGCGCTTCTGTGACTGACTCAAGACTGAGACTATTACCTTATCTTACGTGAGTATCCGCATATATCTGGGTCAAATAGAACTAAACAGTGTACATATGCTAAACTGAAGAGCTTGAAATAAAACAGTTTTTGTATGCTATACTGAATCGTTTGAAATAGAACTGTTTATGTTTAAAATTGGATTTTGGCATTAAGTAACCTACAATGGTTAATGTGCCATAAAACCAAACCAAACACACTAATATGCCACGTCAATCTTCGATTTTTTTCCTTCGATTCTTTTGTGGTACATTAGCTCTTTTGGAAACTTAAAAAATTTTCCGAAAATCTTTCTTCCGCGTAAATGTTTTTCTCTTGACGGTGACTTCAGGCCGAAACTAGTTTAGAATAATTAGAATAATAAAAAAATAAACAACATCAGATAAGTTTGTCGTATCAGTTTTGTTTTCTCTTTACACACACACATATATATATATATATATATATATATATAGGGTGGAACGATAAAATTGTCGTCCTTGAAAAGACGACATGATTCCATTTCCGTTTAATAAAAACCGGTTTTCTTTTTTTTGTTACAGACCATTTACTAGTTGGCCAGTTGTGTACAAATCCCAAGAGCGATAGGAGCCTTCTACAGGGGGGGGGACGATAAAATTGTCGCACTAGAAAAGACGACATGATTCCATTTCCGTTTAATGAAAACCGGTTTTCTTTTTTTGTTGCAGACCATCTACTAGTTGGCCAGTGGTGTACAAATCCCAAGAGCGATAGGAGCCTTCTATCATGTCTGAAAGTGACACAACGTTCAACGAGCGAGATCTGAGATGAGCCGCTGTACATCTCATGCTCTCTACAGATCCAACTTATGACAACAGGACCATTGCCAGCACCCTCAAAATGCAAATCTGGATTGCCACAAATAACAGGGACGTGCCCAGGGTGATGAAAACAAAGTTTCCGGCTACGGTTATGGTCTTTGGTGTGGTTTCAAGTGAGGGCCATATAATGCCACCTCACATCTTCGAAGTCGGCTTGAAAGTCAACACCAAAGTGTACTTGGATGCGCTGAAGAGTGTGGTGATTCCCTGGTGAAATCAGGTGGCCAGTGGCAGACCCTTGGTGTGGCAGCAGGACTCGGCGCCGGCCTACAAGTCCAAAGAGACCCAGGCTTGGCTTCAGAAGGAGTGCTACGACTTTGTACCCTTCTCTCACTGGCCCCCTCCTCCCCCGACCTGAACTCGCTGGACTACTTCGTTTGGTCATACGTCGGGAACATCACTAACATAACCTCCCACAACACCAAAGCCAGCTTAATCGCCGCCATCCGCCGAGTATTTGCCGAGCTCCCGCCGGCGCTTGTGGAAAAGGCATGCTCCCAGTTCCGGATCCGTATTGAGGCTGTGATTGAGGCTGAAGGCGACTACATTGAATAGATGTCAGCTGTACAACATAATCAAGTTACCTGAATTGATTTTATATAGAGCCAGCTTAGATTTTCCCATACTACTGTATGGACGCACCACTTGAATGCTGACTAAGTGCAGAGAGAAAAGGCTGGACGGTAATTTCACAAGGTTGCTACGAACATTATTAAACAGATCATTGAAGCAACATCCAACAAAACAGCAGCTGTACACCACATACCCCGCCATCTCGTAGACCATCCAAATTAGACGAACAAGACATGCCGGATCCTGCTGAAGGAGCAAGAACAATTTCATAAACGACGTTCTCGAATGGACCCCTTCACACGGACGCGCAAGTGCAGGACAACCAGCTAGGACATATCTACAACAGCTCTTTACGGACGCAGGATGTAGTTTAGGAGACCTGCCAGAAGCGATGGATCATAGAGGCGGATGGCAAGAGAGAGAGAGAGAGAGAGAGAGAGAGAGTTAGGGAAATCCTAATTTGGCAACAAATTGAATAAATTAATTATCTCAAATCAACTGTCGACCTGTACATGAGACTTTCCACGCCCCATATCGAGCATTCGATGTTTTCATGTATGGTTTTTATATATCGTTTGTTTGTTTGTTTGTTTTTCTATGTAAAACTAAAAACGTGTTCAGTATACACACGAGTTTTCCTCGAATTCTAAAGAACTAATTTTTTGGCAAAAAAGAATCAATTTATACACGAGTAACGTCCAGTTAGCTATAGTTGCAGAATACGCCGGTTGCAGAGGGGTAAGACTGCCCTATCTCAACGAGTGTCCTAGATATGAAATTATAGTAAAAAGTAAAGTTGGCGACCGTAGTCGAAGGTGACCCGGAGGCTCCTTTTTCGATAGCTACTACACCAAGGTGTAGGGGAGAGTGCTACTCGTTTCCCCTGGATTGCTTCACTTTACCCTTGATCCTTACCTTGTAATGCTGAGTGTTGAGCAAGGAGGTATCAAGTATCATTTTTTGAGTCTTTGGCATGACTCGACCTGGGATTGAAACCCGGTCTCCCGAGCCTTTGGTGAACACTAAACTTCATTAAATGGTGAGGATACAGTCCTAGAGTTTGGCATAATGTGGAGTACTCCTTAATTGCCATTACATATACGTTTATCCTGACTTAGAGTGATAGTACCTGTTAGGGTCCCACCTATGGCTCAAACAGAACTATTTAATCCTTTACTAAAGTTGGAACCATTCAAATGTGTACAGACCAATGAATTCTGGCTCGCTTTATAATGTTACTAACAAACTATTCGCTTACAAATTATGTTTTGTCTTTTGGGTTTTTGGGGGGGTTTTGTTGTTGTTGTTGTTGTTTTTGTTGATACAACGAGAGAAAAGTAAATATTATAAAATGAGTAGGTCCCCAAGTGAATTTGGTATTTTAGATTTTTGTTTTTTAAACCTTTACTCTACACGTGTTTCAGACTTCATTGTCGTCTTTATTGAACTCCTGAAGAAGGCTATATGTACCATAGCCAGGTACGTAAAATGAACATAGAATGTTCATAACATATATACATAGAACATAGGAATCCCGAAACACGAAAAACACTTACGACTTCTTAGTTCAGGCACGAAACTTTTTATTACCTTTCAGTTTAAAGGTTCTTCGACATAAGGAGAGAGATACACATTCTTTCTATTCTGGCTTTTCCATCTGCCCCCCATCTCGTGCGGCGCTCATAGCGCACAAATTCGTCTGGCCTCTGCGAGCCCCGAAAGTCGACCCTTCTCGTTCGGTGTCTAGTTCTCAACTAACTGACTTTTTTCAAATTCCCCAAAATCCTCCACGCACGCTTCCGGTGCATGACGTCATTCACACCCCCTGGTCCAGCGATTTTGATTTTGACATCTGTGAACGACACATCCTCCCCACGTGCGCGTTAACACCTGCGCTCAACTTAGCACTTAACTAACCCATGTGCTGAGCCGAAAGGTTCTCAGCCTAACTAAACCCAAAGGCAAGATATATAAAACGAAATCCCTCGGCCATTATATTACACAACAAGAGAAAAGTAAATATTATAAAATGAGTAGGTCCCCAAGTGAATTTGGTATTTTAGATTTTTGTTTTTTAAACCTTTACTCTACACGTGTTTCAGACTTCATTGTCGTCTTTATTGACCTCATGAAGAAGGCTATAAAGTCTGAAATATCTGTAGATCATAGTTATAAAAAAATTAAAAATCTAAGATACGAAATTCACTTGCAGACACACTAATTTCATAATATAAAAAGTCTGGCATTAAATAACCCACAAGAGTCGATATGCCTTAAACATAATAAAGCAAACAATATATAGCTTTTTCTGACATACTGAAAAATCCACATAAACAAAAAACCTACTCAAGTCACGGTTAATTTAAAACACACTCCATCCAAACACACACACACACACACACACACACACACACACACACACACACACATATATGTATATATATATATATATATATATATATATCATGTCGTTCAATCAGCACGGATATTTCTGACCCTCTCTCGCCACTCCTCCCTACTGTCCATTGCTTCCGGCAGGTCCGTATCGGCACCGAGCTGCTGTATGTAAGTTCGAGCTAGTCGTCCTGCCTTTGCTCATCCATGTGAAGGGGTCCATCGGAGTATATCCCTTATGAGTTCGTCCCTACTAATCCAGCAGTGTCCCACATGTCTGGTTCTTCTAATTTTGATAGTTTTCGAGAAGGGTGATAGGTGGCCGTACAGCTGCTGTTTTGTAGGATGCTGTCTCCTGGACTTGTTCAATATTGCTTGTAGCATCCTTGTGTGATTGCTGTCAAGCTTTTTCTCCAAACGTTTCGTTAGCGTCCATGTAGTGCATCCATATAGTAGTTTCGACACGACTGCTGTTTGGAAGAAACTGCACTTCATTTTATCGGTCAGGTCCGACTTTCATATGACCGATAGACTATCGTTAGCTGTCCATCCCTTTGCAAGTCGCGTGTCAATGTCTGTCTCAGTTGATGAGCCACTGCCCGCTAGGTAGGTGAACTTGTCAACTAGTTTCAGAGCGTATATATATATATATATATATATATAACAGCGTGTTTGGGGTTTTTCCGACAGTCCCTTTTTTCTATAAGGCTCAGCGTGTAGTATCTGTGTATCCAACATCGTGTCCCTCCTCACACTCCTCCCTAGATCCATCTTCAAAATGATATCACTGTCCAGCAAGTTTACCACTACGGTGACACCAACTCAGCTAACAGTATCACCTCTATTAACTAAAGAAAAAAATTAGGAAATTAAAACAATCATCTCTATTTTATACACCTTTTTTTTACCTCGTCCTTAATTTTCTGTTTATTTATGAGATATCTTAAAAATGTTATAATCCCGGGAAAAAAATCTAAATCCAAAAAACTTATGAGGAAACTTGAAAGGATCGTAATAAAATTATATAGACAAAATGCGTTGTTACTATTTAATCAAACATCCTTAAATGAAAGACTGCTTCCTAACTACACACACACACACACACACATATATATATATATATATCAAATTAAGATAGTAAGCTCTGTCATATTCCACTTACATAAAAGATTTTATTTCGAGTACAGCTTACTGAAACGATTTCATTAGTCTAGCACAAAACTACAAATACAAAATCCCCAATGAGGATTCAAGAGAATAGTTATATGTTAGAGGTGCCTATTAGCTTGTACTTCTCGACGCGACAATCTCATATCCTTTTCACCTTTTTAAAAAAGGTAACGAGTTTGTTTTTTTTTGTATTTTTTTTACTGTAAAATTTGTTTTCTTTACTTTGCGGACGCAATATAAAATTAGGAAAAAAAAAAAAAGAAGAATTTTAAGAAAGAAAAAAAAAATTCCTTCATTCGAAATAATTTTTTAAAATAACTTTCAAATTTATTCACTAATATTCGGAAATCTAACATAAAACATATCAACCTTCGTGGATTAGTTAATGTCAAATCGATCATTCTAGAAGAACAGTAATGGTACCGTTTAACCAATCGCTTTGAGGAAAAGGCGATTCATACCGTTGCTAAAGGTATTAATCTGAAACTGGACGAAATGGCGCGACTTGAGTTCGATCTTGCTTACTACAATTTCGCAATCCATTGCTTTAACCATTACACCACGAGGACACCAACGTATTAAAATCTCAAGTTTGTAATAAATCACCTTCGGTCACACACAGAAAATCTGACACCGAGCCTCACTAGTCTGACAGAAGCGAAGGCTTTTTTATTGAATAGTTTGGGCATTTTTTATCAGATTCAATTTGAGAAGTTTGGGGAGGGGTTGTTTCAGAACGCAAAGAAACTTTGAAATACAAAATTATATAATTCGGAAATATCCCGATCCTAAAAATTTACCAACTTCCATTTTCAGAAATTGTATCGATTAATAGAGACATATTTATAAAATAACAATTCCATATCCCAGTCTGCTTGTCAATATCTATTTATCTATATCAGTTCATATGTATCAAGGGGGTGTCCTCGTGGTGTAATGGTCAAAGCGATGGACTGTAGAATTGTTGTAAGCGAGTTTGTACTCCAGTCGCGCTATTACGTTCACTATATATATATATATATATATATATATATATATATAGAGAGAGAGAGAGAGAGAGAGAGAGAGAGACGCTGTATTCTTTCAACGCTACACAGAATATAACTTTTCCCAATATAATCCTTCACAAGTGATGGCGAATTTTATTTCTTCTGAGCCACATTCAACATATCTATTAATTAAGAGTGTATTAGATGTCACAAATGAATCCAATAATTACTCAAAGATGGCCGACATGTTATTTTTCGTTCAACACCTTAACCAATCTCCTGGCGGGAAATTCGTTTCACCTGACCCATACTTCCTAATAAACCTGTCCAAGCAGCAGCAGCAGTAGGGGGTAAAGAGGTGGGATAATAACATTCTGCGCCGATTTTGTGGGAGCAGGACCGTTCTTTTCGGTTCTTTTGTCAGAAAGTAGACTGACGGGTTGATGGAGGAGTGAGAAGGAGCGTAAAACGTGCAAAGTCGAAAGACACTTAACACTCAAACTAGACAAAAAAAAAACCGGGGGAAGGAGGGGGAAAAAGAAAACATTTGATGGTTTATTCAAAGTGACACAGTAAGACCTTATGCAAATTCCTCAAGAAAAAAATAAAATAAAATAAATAAACAAACATCTGGCTCTTACAAAACAAACAAGCTTAGGTCAGGGGCGTAAGTAAAGGGACGCAATACGAATCGAACTCGGCTATGATGATCCGCTAACAGAGATTGCTAATCTCCTACACAATGGGAGTCAATATAAATTTACAATAGATTGGATAGTTTGACTCAAGGCCAGATGCAAAGGGCGCAACGTGAGAAACAGACTCACTATAGAAAATCAAATAGCGTTGCTCATTAAATATAATTCAACGGGTATGTTTTTGTCATGACGTTCACCAGAAGAGTATCAATGATATTATATATACATGCATTTGTGTGAATAACATTTACATTATTTACAACTTATATATATATATATATATAAATGGAAAAGTGGATAAATCAAACATTTACAACGGGTTTATAACTAATATTTCGTACCTTATTCAAGGAAGAACTTCTTCAGGCTAAAAATCTTTGAGTTTATCTTCATTTTCTACATTTTTCCAATAGTAAGTAAGTTGGCGACCATAGTCGAGGGCGACCATAGTCGAGGGCGACCACAAGGCTCCCTTTTCAGTCGCTACTACACCGAGGTAGAGGGGAGGGCGTTACTCCTTTGCCTGGATTTCTCCACTTTACCCTTGATACGTATCTTATATTGCTGAGTGTTAAGCAAGGAGGTATCAATTACCATTTTTAAAGTCTTTGGTATGACGCGACCTGGGATTGAACCCAGGTCTCCCGGACCATTGGCGAACACTCGACCTACAAGGTCAATCGAGAAAATGATAAAATAATGGTGAAAGGTGTAAAAAAATATTTGAATGGAGGGAAAGAGTCAAAAGGAAAGAGACAAACAAGGAAAGTATACAATGATGGTGGGAGAGGTTATTGTTTTTTTTACCAAAATCTACCATATATATATATTTTTTTTTCTTTTTTTTTTCATCATACAACGTGTGGAAGCACGTGCGATGCCCTAGCCTCATCAGCCGCCAACCAGGGTGATAACACAGTTTCGGTAGCTCAAGACGGTACTGCCACTCCTAGCGCTACCGAGCAGCTTTTGCCACCGGATAGGGTATTTAAAAAAAAAATCTATGTATACATAAGATCAACTAAAGGCGGACATTACATTAGACGTTCGTTCATCTTCATTTTGGTGCAGTTTGTGATTTAAAAAAGCGTTTACTTACGGCCGTTAGATGTCATAACAACCGTTTCTTGATTTTGCGTAATTACACGAGAATGGTGGTTACACGTGTATAATATTCGTGTTGAAATCCTTTCTATAAGGATTTATATATATATATATATATATATAGAACTGTAATGTAAGCATGTAAACAAACGAACACTGCTGCTGCTGTTGCTACATAATACCTTATAATTCCTTAGTCAACGTGGTACGCTTGTTGGCCGAGCGATCTGATACAAAATATATCGTTAAGTTGGCCGAATGAATAGGGCACATAATGAAACACGAACTCACTCTGGTAGGTTTGCAAGTCAAGCTTGTTAACCATTACACTACCCGAGATGCCCAAGCCACATTTGCAGTAGTAGTTTATTAAGAGCTTTGCTTAGATGTGGCACAAAGTGCACCCAGTGAGACTCGAACTCACTCTTGTAGGTTTGCTAGTCAAGCTTGTTAACCATTACACTACCCGAGATGCCCAAGCCACATTTGCAGTAGTAGTTTATTAAGAGCTTTGCTTAGATGTGGCACAAAGTGCACCCAGTGAGACTCGAACTCACTCTTGTAGGTTTGCTAGTCAAGCTTGTTAACCATTACACTACCCGAGATGCCCAAGCCACATTTGCAGTAGTAGTTTATTAAGAGCTTTGCTTAGATGTGGCACAAAGTGCACCCAGTGAGACTCGAACTCACTCTTGTAGGTTTGCTAGTCAAGCTTGTTAATCATTACACACACCAGAGATACCTTCATATACACATATATAACTGAAAGACGCCGAAGGCTTATGCCAATTTAAACTTGGGTGCAGGAATCACTTGATGTTCTGAGAACGGCTGTTACACCCTTTATTTTGGAACCTGCAAATGTGATCATGTATTGTAATCCAACTATATTACCTGTACGTTTAACAAGGACTAAATTGTGACAGATATTCAAGAAATGGCAATGACAGTCTGACACGTCTATGGCAACATTAAATATCATTATTGACAATATTTTTACCACTGCGAATTTATAGTGCAGTGCGTGCGATTAATATCGTCAAAACCACATGTACATCCATCCATATGTACATGTCGGTGCTTTTATATATGTAAATATTTAAATGGTTAAATAAAAAGACAGAAATAGAGTTATGAAGAAACATATGAATGAATCTAGATAGGGTGCAGATAAATAGTTAGATATACGAAGGCTCAGATAGATATTTTGATATATACATTTTTAAAGAGAGAAAGATAGATATTTTTTAAAATTTTTTGAATAGATTTTTTTAAAAAAGACAGCTGAATAGATACTTTTTTAAATAGATAATCAGTGACTTCTTTTAGATTTTTATAATAGCTTTTTTAATGGTAGATAGATATTTTTAAATTAAAGTAAGTAAAGTTGGCGACCTTAGTCGAAGGCGACCACAAGGCTCCGTTTTCAATAGCTACTACACAGAGGTGTAGCGGCGGACGCTACTTCTTTCCCTGGATAGCTCCACTTCACACTTAATACGTACTTTATGTTGCTGAGTGTTAAGCAAGGAGGTATCAAGTACGATTTTTAAAGTCTTTGGTATGACGCGATCTGGGATTGGGTTCAGGTCACCCGGATCATATGCGAACATTCTACCCGCTAGGCCAATGAGCCGGTTATTTTTAAACAGTTTTTATAAAAAGATAACTAAATGTTTTTTTAATAGACCAATATACAGTGACTTGTATAGATAGATGTTTTTAATAGATTTTTACAGATATTTCTAATATATATTTTCAAAAAGATAGGTAAATGGGTTTTTTTTTTAATAGATAGATATAGAGAAACTTGTATGCAAGGATAAATATACAGTCTCAAATATATATTAGTGGATATTCTAGGTTGGATATTTAAGTTACCGTCTAAAAACTGAAAAAAAATCTAGAATATACCTACCCGCAGTGAACAAACAAACAAACCAAAAAAAAAAAAGAAAAGAATAATAATTTTAATCTAGAAAGTGATATAGTGAAATTGGACATTACTATTTTTTTGATGTTCATTGCTTTCTTCTTTCTTTCCAAGTTCGTTTCTTTTTATTTAAAAAAGGCCCTTTTTGTGTATTTTATGCTTATCTGGGTTTATTTATTAATACAGGTGTGGTTGAATGAATAGAAAGGATATTTGTTGTGTAGTAATTGATAATTCTTTTGTTTTGTCATAAGGTAAAAGACAGCTTTTACACTTTGGGGGTAATTTTCATTGTCTTTTCTTGTTTGTCCCTAATATACAAAAAGGGAAAAACAAAAGAAAGAAAAAAAACTGAATAATAAACCTCCCCAAATCTATCCTTCTTGACTATTTTTAGCTTCTGCCTGTCCCCTAATTATCTAGCTAAGTTATGTATTTACGAATCAATTTTTTTTTTTAACCCAGAGAAAAATTCAGATCTTTTTTGACTAGACTCAACATTTTTTTCTTCACAATCTTCATCTCTTTCTACTTAGCTTAATTTCATCATTAGGAGAGAGAGAGAGAGAGAGAGATACCTACATAGACAACAATTAAATACATCCACGAATGGAAGCTCTATTATTCAATACGTTTCTGTATTCATGAACTTTATATACACTACATTTATCTCTGTGTATATGTAAAGCACTTGAAAAAGTGTATAATTAACAATCAGTACCATAATTGATTTATTTGTTCTATATATAGTTAATTAAATTATACGTACTTTTTTCTTTCTTTTTTTTTTTTTAGTTTCTAATATTTTAAAATAACTTATATATTTTTATTTATTTTTAATACCATGTGTGTAGTATAATTTGCGAAATTATTAGTGGATATTCTAGGAGTGATCCACCTCAAGAGTGTGTGCATATAATTTTCTGAATATAAAGTTAGTAATTAATTATATACACTCAATGTAGAACAATGAATAATTGTTTTTTCGTATATTTTCATTTTTATCCTTTTTCTAACACAAAGCCACTTCAATCTGGTAGTAGAATTGAAATAAATAGATAAAACAAAAAAACTATGGAATCTTTCTAGAAATTTTATGATTTTTCTCATCGTATTTGAGACAATATTTATTTATTTAGAAACTAAAGCTTTCAGTATATATTTTATACTAGAAACATGAAACAATAATGAGAGTATCTAACAATTATTTTATCAATGTAAGTGTATTTTAGATCTGTCTCTAAATTTCGCCTTCCTTCATCTTTTCCTGGCTAGTTAGTTTAATTTATCAAATAACTTATGAAGAGCCTACATTTTATTTTAGAAAGTATGTGTAACATAAATAGACATAATTAGGTGTGTATATATATATATATATATATATATATATATATATATATATATATATATATATATATATATATATATATTAGTACTTGGACTACACTAGGTGTTTGTCTATATTTATTTTTCACAATGACGTATAATTCTTTTTAAATGATATTCACATGTAGTAGTGTCTTTTTCAGGCTTTCTTGGTTGTTTTAGGGGATATTCGAGCTGTGTAATATATATATATATATATATATATATATATATATATATATATATATATATATATATATATATATATACATCCATGAGTAGGTGCATAGTGACCCTAAAGCTAGTAATTTAAACAAAAAAAATCATTTTAATGTTAAATAATAATAAATAAAAATAAAGCAAGATATAATGATTAATTGTTCAGAAGGAATTTTTATTCATATACTTAATATTTACGTAAGAAAAATTAAAACCATTCAAATTATTTACAAGTTGAATAAAAACAAAAATACACAGAAGATATCAAGTGACTTTTGGTCGACCCTATATATATATATATATATATATATATATATGTGTGTGTGTGTGTGTGTGTGTGTGTGTGTGTGTGTGTGTGTGTGTGTGTGTGTGTGTGTGTGTGTGTGTAATATTCAGTCCAGAGCGCTTTACTAGGAAAATTTAAATGTTCATTGTTGAATGATTTTTTGTCCTGACGGAATTATTCCGGAACTGGAGTCCGGAATAATTCCGTCAGGACAAAAAATCATTCAACAATGAACATTTAAATTTTCCTAGTAAAGCGCTCAATGTAATTGACATCAGAAAGCAATAATTCCTGTGGGCGGTTTTTATTTTTCTTAAAGGTATATATATATATATATATATATATATACATATATATATATTTACTAATCAATTATCTACCAGTATTCACGGTACCAGAAAAAAACAAAAAACCCCTGGCCAGGAACAAGAGATAAAAATAAAAATATCTCGAATCCCGGTCCAGAGGAAAAAGAAAAAGTTTTTTGGGTAAAAAAGAAAGAAAAGACCAACCTCGTCCTACTCATTGAAAAAAATCAAGGGGTACTAAGTCAGTGGCCAAAAGAAAACCAAAAAACCCTCCGCGAATACTGCAATGCTATAATTACTAAAGTGCTCAACATTAACCAATGGAGCCAATTATAGAATTAACTTAAATCGCTAGTCGAAAATCTTCTACTAAAGTTTCACCTTAACGGATCATCAGGAAGTTTCGCCCTACATTATATATATATATATACATATATATATATATATATATATATATATATATATATATATATATATATATATATATATTAAAAAAACATTCATGCCCAACAACAGAATTACGAAAAATTCTCGCCGACAACACAACAATATTAGAACATCAAAATAACTAACAAAAACTATAAATTCTCGAAGCATATTAGAAACTTGCAACTCACACTTAACAGAATTAATTTTCAAACCAGTGCTAATGTACTTAAATGTCTTTAGCTAGTGACACTATTTACAGAAACAAATTTAAAAGCAAACGCTATACACTCCAACGATAAAGACGCTCTTACATAGTAGTAATATACAAAAACAAAAGTTACATCGCTTTTGTAATAGATCCTTCCCTCATGATGGCCCAAAGTCGGGCAGAAAGTACTCGGGATTAATACAATTATGGAAAATACATCAATCAATTCCCGCCGAATACAATAAAAGCAATAAGGCAATATGAACGGATCAACAAGAAAATATGTATACGGAAAATGTCTATTATGTTCAACGAAATTTGTATTAATGAAGAAATGCTGCCAAAATATACATATATATATATATATTGAGAGACTCGGATAGATTGATAAATCATCATCATCATCATCATGTCGTGCCGCTTGCACAGATATCCTTGACTCTCTCACGCCACTTCTCCCTATCGTTCATCGCCTCCGGCAGGTCTTCAGGACTACATCCCTTATCCTCACATAGCTGCTGTATGTATGTTCGGCCATATGTGGGGGTCCATAGGAGTACATCACCTATGAGCTCGTCTCTGCTTCTCCAGCAGTGCCCTGCGTGTCTGGTTCGTCTAACTTTGATAGTTTTCGTGATGGGAGGCAGGTGTTCAAATGGTGCGTCTATACAGCAGTATCGACACGACCGCTGCCTGGAAGAAACTGTTTTTCATTTTATCGGTCAGATCTGACTTCCATATGATCGATAGCTTATCGATAGCTGTTTCTGCCTTCGTTAGCCGCGTGTCGATGTCTTTTTCGGTTGATGAGACACTGCTTTCTCGGTAGGTGAATTTGTTTACCAGTTTCAGAGAGATTCCTTCTAGTGTGGAGATGTCGCCCGCTTGATTAAAGCACATAAAATAATCAAACATGTATATCTTGCAACGGCTGTAAATGTTTGATTATTATAATAATAATTTTGAAAAAAGCTTTATTTTTCCACCTGATTTTTCTATGATTGAAGTTCATTCAAGTCTATTTGAAAAATCGACGGAAATTGCAAGAAATAACTGTGTCAGTGATCACGACTTATTGATCGTAGGAATGTTTCATGTAAATGGGTTGGCGATTATTATATCATTTACTTATTCGAAATCACTCACACACACACACACACACACTATATATATATATATATATATATATATATATATATATATATATATACTCATTAAGAAAAACAACGAACCGGTCACATTAAGATTATAAATTTATTTCCATCCTGTTACGCGTTTTTGAAAAATTCAAAAACTCGAAACAAATTTAACAGGACTTCTTCCGATCCAATGCATAAAATAAATCAGAATTGACACAGAAAAAAGGTGGTAGGGGATAGAAGAGGGATGAAGATTTATATCCTCATTTAGCCCACTTCCGTTTTTTATTTCATTGTATATATATATATATATATATATATATTCAAAACAAATTTGATACATAAGCGTTTAAACTTCCTTTGCTTGCGCTGATTTCCTCGTGGCTGAGTGTTAAAATCTTCGATTGGCGTTTCAGTCTGCCCTGTTTCGATCCCAGCTTCAGGAATCTAGTCTGTCTGGCCACACTGAAGAGATGTGATACGACGAAACAGTCTGTCTGTGGATGACGATATATATATATATATATATATATGTATAGGTAATTAAAGAATGCGATAGCTGCCGCTTCGAAAGTTCGTCTTAGACTTTTATTGTAAATGAGGATCTTAGCAGTATTGAAGTCGAAGTTGTGATTAGATTGAGAAATGTGTGATAATAATGCTTTGTTTGAGTTGCCAATTCTTAGGTCTCTTTTGTGTTCTTTCAAGCGGACCTGAAGGTTCCGAGATGTTTCACCACTGTATTTAAGTTTACAATCCTTACAAGGGATACAATAAACACCGGCGTCTGAAAATATGTTACGTTGAGGGCTAGAGTGTACTAAGTCGCGGATTGTTTTAGAAGGTAAAGAAATAGTTTTGATATTGAATTTATTTAAGTTGTTTGTTATGCTATATATATATGTATATATTCAGGGGTTGGACAAAATAAATAAAACATCGAGAATCTTCGTATCATAATTTTAAAACTCCTAAAAACCCATCAAGCGTTTGTTATTTTTATATTTTTTTTATTTATTATTAATTTTTCTCGTCTCATTTTACTAAAACAGACTGTTTTTTTAAGATATCACCAGAAAAAAATCAAAATTCATTAAAATGGCAGATCTATAAGACTTTAAAAGAGGTCAAATTGTTGGTGATTGTATGGCAAGCGCTAGTGTAACGAAAAGCTCTAAATTATTTGGTGTAGCAAGGAGTTATGTCTCGAAAGTAATGACAGCATTTGAGAAAGAAAGAAAAACCTCCTCATTGAAGCAAAACTCTGGAAGAAAGGGAAAGCTGTCCGATAGGGACAGTCAGACACTTTCAGGGTTTGTTTGCAAGGATCGGAAGAATACAACTTCGAACAGCGGAGCTCAATAACCATCTGGAGAACCCAGCTTCCTCAAAAACTTTAAGAAGGGAGCTTCGCAAAGCCGGATTTCACGGGAGGGATACCATCAGAAAACCATATTAAGATAAATTGGTTTGAAATTTCCATTCTTTTGTCCCACGCTGTATATATATATATATATATATTAAACGAAAATATTTGTAGTTCCAATGTAATTTATTTCAGTCATCTTCAGATTATGTATAAGTTGGCGACCTTAGTCGAGGGTGACCCGAAGGCTCCCTTTGCAATAGCTACAACACTGAGATGTAGGGAAGGGCGCTACTGCTTTCCCTGGGAGATTATATATATATATATATATATATATATATGCTGCGGCAGATATATCTTCCACTTTTCAAACTCTCACTTGTGAGGTGCAAAAAACTTAAACAAGTGGCAATGCTAGCTCTGTCTAGCCAATATCTTGCATCTTTGTTTTCGTTTTCAAATAGGATCAGTAACAATCTTGGGTTCGATCAGAACACTCGGTAGGTTTGCGGTTGAAGGGCTTTTTGTTTTGTTTTCTTTTGTTTTTTGGGTTTGTTTGTTTTGGGTTTTTTGTTTTTTGTTTTTTGTTTTTTTGTTTTTTGTTATTTGGTTTTGTTTTTTGCTTTTTTGTTTTTGGTTTTTGTTTCTTTGTTTTTTAGTTCGGGCTAATCTGTAATTTCTAAGCGGGTAGTTTTTCTTGCTCGAGTCACATTATGTCAAAATGATGTTGTTTCAAATAGAATAATCGGTAGGCTGAAAATTCAATTCGGAAAATCGATACTGCTTTAGGCTGAAAATTCGATACGGAAAATCGATCTTCCAATTGAATGAACAGTAAAAGCTCTTTGCGTAGCAATTACATATTAACCAACCTTCTAGGGTGTTGCCACCATATATATATATATATACATACATACATGTATATATATGATTTAAAAAACTCAAACTGTCATTTGGCTATTGTAAATTTATTTCAGCTGGCCACCCCATGAGAAAAACCAACAAATTTAGGTAGCCATCACACAATGGCAAGGAAGAAATTTCGCGGAAAATTATCAAAATATTTTTTCCATGGATTTTTACTCGTTTAAAAAAAAGGCGGTGCAAAAAGATATGGACTAGAATTTGGTGTCAAAACCAGACGTAATGTTATCCTCTATATTTGCTTAGGATAAAATTTATATATATATATATATATATATTAGTATATATATTAGTATAAAGTTTTTATATATATATATATATATATATATATATATATATATATATATATATATATGGTACTCTAGGAGTGATGGTTATCGTCGAAGTAATTGGACACAACAAACCGAGTTCGAATATTGAATGAGACTGTTTACATTTCACATAACACTACGTTGGGAAAGGTATATATCCTACAATACTTCCCTCCACACACACAAGCTGGGGGTATATAGTAGGTCAGACTAGGCTCTTTAACATTAGAATGGAAACCTGTCTAGGAGAAAGAAAACTCTGAATGCAAATAAAATTGACCTTAGGCTGCATCCAGTTCGAACGGAAGATTTAGTAAACACACAAACACACGCGCGTGCGCGCGCACACACACACACACACACACACACACATATATATATATATATGGAAGAAAATAATGAATAGTAATCCAAGAATTTGTGAAGAAAAATTGACAACAAATAATTCAAATAGAAAGTGGGGATTTCTTTCTCTATAAATCCCCACTTTCTATTTGGATTATTTCTTGTCATATATATATATATATATATATATATCCTTGCTTAACACTCGGCATTATAAGGTACGGATCAAGGATAAAGTAGTGCAATCCAGGGAAGGAATAGCGCCCTCCCCTACAACACCTTGGTGTAGTAGCTATCGAAAAGGGAGCCTTCGGGATTACCCTCGACTATGGTCGCCAACTTTACTTACTTATATTCTTAATAATGGAAGACACCAGTGCAAATTTTTCGCTTATATTTTGAAAAATATAAGACATGAAAATATACTAAAAAAAATACTTTATTATTTTGGGCGTATAAAATTGTATATCTCCTCCATGTCTGAATGCGAAAAAAAGAAAAACTTTTTTTTAAATATTTAGTTTCATTTTGGAGAGTGAGCCGAGGCGAACTGCATAGATTCTAATCACATCTTTTGAAAGGCAACAAAAAAAAGCTGGAAGAAGCACACACACACATATATATATATATATATATATATATATATATATATATATATATATATATATATATATATATATATCATTGAGGACTTTGCCAATCAAGCCAAATAATTTTGATACAAGTTCGAAAACGTGTTTTATCGGAC
>OY757947.1:40632769-40635269 GCA_963585895.1 Sepioteuthis lessoniana | reverse complement strand
TCGATACGGAAAATCGATACTGCTTTGGGCTGAAAATTCGCTACGGAAAATCGATACTGCTTTGGGCTGAAAATTCGCTACGAAAAATCGATACTGCTTTAGGCTGAAATTTCGATTCGGAAAATCGATCTTCCAATTGAATGAACACAAAAAGCTCTTTGCGTAGCAATTACATATTAACCAATCTTTAAAAAGTTTCAACAGCAAAAACACAGTGTGCACCGGTCCAATCTATGATCGTAAATGATTGTCCAAAAAATGAGAGAACAAGTTGTTATATCCCGACTGCGCATTGGTCATACAAGGCTTACTCTCTCTTTCATACGACAACAGGAACCACAAGTACAGTGTTTGACCTGTCAGACAACATGCACGTTTAAACACATTCTTATAAAATGCAGAACTTTCGCCCTCATCAGAAAGCGATTTTTTCAAAGTGAATAGTTTAACCGATTTGTTCGAAAACGTCAAAATAGATGACGTTCTGTCGTTCTTGCGAGAAACCGGGTCGTTCGAAAAAATATGACGAATTGAAACTGATCAATAATGTGCAAACAAATGAAATCCTGCTTATAAAAAATTTTACCTACTAAATATTCGTTTAAAAATTTTGGTTGAATGTATATACATATAGACAGAATTTGGCGCTAAATAACCTACAAAGGTTGATACGCTATAAAACCCAACCAACCAAAGAATGTTTAGACATCAGGTATATAGTATTACAAATATATCATCATCATAATCATGTCTTGCCGCTAGCACGGATATCCCTGACCTCTCTCGCCACTTCTGTCTATCATTCATCGCCTCTGGCAGGACTTCAGGGCTACATCCCGTATCCTCACATAGCTGCTGTATGTATGTTCACGCCGGTCGTTCTGCTTTTGCTCGGCTATATGTGGGGGTCCATAGGAGTACATCACTGATGAGCTCGTCTCTGCTTCTCCAGCAGTGTTGCATATCTGGTTCATCTAACTTGGATAGTTTTCGTGATGGGAGGCAGGTGACCGTATAGTTGGTGCTTTGTGGGGTGTTGCCGCCAGGACGTGTTCAGTATTGCTTGCAGCATTCTTGTGTAATTGCCGTCTAGCATCTTCTCCAGCCGTTTTGTTAGCGTCCAAGTAGTGCACCCATACAGCAGTATCGACACAACCGCTGCCAGGAAGAATCTGCGTTTATACTTATAAATAAACCAAATGTTCTAAACTACCTTCACGCAGAAGAAATTTTTCAAAAACATTAGTCTATAGACCCTAAATTATTTCAACAAGGACAGAATTAGAGAAAATTACTCTACACATTGCCCTAGAGGTTAGAGTGTTCGTCGATGATCTGGGAGAGCTGGCTTCAATCCCAGGTCGAGTCATACCAAAGACTCAAAAAATAGTACTTGATGCCGCCAAGAGAGAGAGAGAGAGAGAGAGAGAAAGTGAGAGAGAGAAAGAAAGAGAGAGAGAGAGTTGCACATGTGTTTTTCCAAGAGGATTTATATATATATATATGCATGTGTGTTTGTGGGCGGGTGTGTACATATATATATATATATATATATGCAGTTGCACATATCTTTTCAGTTTGAGGATGTGTGTGTGCGTGAATGATTTCATATGACTTCTTTGTATGAACATATATATATATATATATATATATACATGTTTGTGCGCGTATGTATGTGCACACGCACGTACCTTTTTAATATGAGTAAATATGCATGTAACCCTCTCATTGGGCTAGTGGGTAATGTTCACCAATGATCTGGGACACCTGGTTCAATCCCTGGTTGCGTCATATCAAAGACTCAAAAAATAGTACTTGACGCCGACTTGATTAACACTCAGCATTATAAGGTAAGCATCAAGGGTAAAGTGAAGCAAGCTAGGAAAAGAAGTAGAGCCTTTCCCTACACCTCGGTGTAGTAGCTATTGAAAAGGGAGCCTTCGGGTCACCGTCGGCTACGGTCGACCAACTTACTTACTACTCTACGCATACAAACAAACACTTTTATATATATATATATATATATATATATATATATATATATATATTTATTTATTTATTTATTTATATATATGTGTGTATGTTAATATACGGTAATGATTATTCGCTTATCCCTTAAAATATATACATAAGTTTGATATGTTTTTTCCATCAACTTTCGGGTCATGAGACCCTAGCATCAGCCCTGAATATTTGTACTTCACTTGTGGTATAACAATAAATACTGCAATATATCTATCTATCTATCTATCTATCTATCTATATATATATATATATATATATATATATACACATTTATGTGTGAATATATATATATATATATATATGTATTT
This sequence comes from Sepioteuthis lessoniana, assembly GCA_963585895.1. NCBI lineage: Eukaryota > Metazoa > Mollusca > Cephalopoda > Myopsida > Loliginidae > Sepioteuthis > Sepioteuthis lessoniana. The sequence continues at coordinate 40,632,936 of OY757947.1, read as the reverse complement.
GTACATGTATATCGATATTTGTATATATATATAGAGAGATTTGTGTGTGTGTGTATATATATATATATATATATATATATATATATATACACACACATAAATATCTATATATATATATATATATATACAAATATCGATATACATGTACAAATATATATATATATATA
>OY757947.1:40625269-40627769 GCA_963585895.1 Sepioteuthis lessoniana | reverse complement strand
GCTTAAAAATTGACCTTGTGTCATATCCTACCCGAGCGAAGGGGTTGGTAAATAGGATCACAGGCAGCTGTGATTAGTCTTCTCTTTGCTCTTTTCAATGTATTCCTCGGGTCGGTGCATCCATGTTATCGTCAATGCTAGCGAGTCCTCGTCCTCCTTTTTTTTTCTTGATACATGCAATCTGTCTACGTCATCTCTCGGGTGCAAGGCCTTATGCGTCGTTATGATTGTACTCTTTGAGTTATTCATATCAGCATTGGCTGGGGGGAGGTCTTTCACTAGAGTAAATGACAAGTTCCCTCGGGCCACCAGGACTCTTCTCAGAATTTTAGCTGATCTGAGCATTGCTGTGGTCTGATTGATTTCGATTCTACTTCAATGGCGGTGGCAGTGATATATTTTATTTTGTACTTTCTACTCTTTTCTCCATTTTCTATTTATAATAATAATAATAATAATAATAATAATAACAATATGCTTAATCTTTTCTTTACGATTATCATGGCCTCCTTGCGAACTTTTTCTCGTTCCTTTTTCTAACACACCACTGACCATCCATACAGTAGTACTGACAAATACTCTGCTTAGAAAAGTTTTAAAAGTTAGCGACCGTAGTCGAGAGTGACCCGAAGGCTCCCTTTTCGATAGCTACTACACCAAGGTGTAGGAGATGACGATACCCTATTCCCAGTATTGCTCAACTTTACCCTTGATCCTTACCTTATAATGCTGAGTGTTAAGCAAGGCGGTATCAAGTACCATTTTTTGAGTCTTTGGTATGACTCAACCTGGGATTGAACCCCGGTCTCCCGGAATATTGGCAACTGTTATACTCATTAGGCCAATGGCCCGATAAAAAATCCCGTCTTATTTTATCAAATAGATCAGAATTCGATATCATCGATAGCCAATCAATAGCAATCCAGAACTTCGCTAGGCGTATATTGACATCACTTTCAGTAGATGACATATTGCATTCGAGATACATGAATTTTTCAACTAATTTCAGAAAACCGCCTTTTAAAGTGGAGATGATATTTATCAACCCATCCGCTCGGGCAGGATATGACACAAGGTCAATTTTTAAGCAGAATTTAACAGGTTTGAGTTTTCCTTCTCCTAGACTAGTTGCCTCACCAAGGCTGAAGAACCTTGTCTGCCCTACTATTTACCCATAGCTGGAGGGAGAATAATTGGATTCATACCTCTCCCAAGGGCCTTTTAAAGTGGAGATGGTCCCTTCTCGTTTGAAACACATGGTTTGGTTTGGTTTGGTTTTTTTTTGTTTAATGGCATATCAACCTCTGTGGGTTATTTAATGCCAAAGCCATTCTCCTAGAAGAACAGTAGTGGTATTATTTAACCCATAGCTGGGAGGATAAGGGGGTTCATACCTTTCCCAAGGGCATTTGCCCGAAAGTGAATGTAATAGCGCGACTGGAGTACGAACTCGCGTACTACGATTCCGCAGTCCATCGCTTTAACCATTACACCACGAGGACACCCCCCCCACTGAAACACATGGGTAGCGCACAAGAATGCTACGAGCTATATTGAACAAATCCTTGAAGCAAAACCCCTCGAAACAACAGCTTTACGGCCACTTACCTCCCATCTCTAAAACCATCCGAGGTAGACGAAGAAAACATGCAGGACACTGTTGGAAAAGTAAGGACGAACTCATAAGTGACGTTCTTCTGTGGTCACCTACACGGCCACTTACCTCCCATCTCATAAACCATCCAAGTAAGACGAACAAGATATGTGGGACACTGTTAAAGAAGCAAGGACGGATTCATTAGTGAGGTAAATGGATCCCTACACATGGAGTGTATTACTTGGTTGATTTTAACGGCATGCCAACTCATATAGGATTATTTTATGCCTAGAGGTTGGGAAATTATATTTATCATACATTTATATTTACAATTTTTGCGCCAAGCTGACAGTCTTTTATGGAGCCCTTCGCATTGATGTGCCGGGGTTAATCGACCAAAAAGAATCTATTTACGAAGTGCATACGATAAGTTTGCATACTTTTTTCGTATGGGCATTTAAAATTCCTCAAAGACATAGTTGTCTCTGTTAAATCGAGAATTCCGATGATTAAAAAAAAAAATACGTCCCTAGTGAACAGACCCTATAAAATTACCATCTACTTGCTAATTGGACAGAAAACTAGTTTATTCTTCATGTCATTTTAAGTAAAGTGCGCTGATAAATATCTCGCCATCGTGTGCCGTTTTTGCAGGATAATGATTACTTACATAAGCAGTTGGGGGTGCTTAGAATATGCAGGCTGTATCCCTTAAAAGAGGTGGCCAGCATATAACGCTAAATTATCAGATGGAGAGGCTCCGAATCTGGAGGTCTGCGAAGTATGTAGTAATCCCTTATTGTCATTACTCCCAGGTCCACTCTAACCCAGATTGGTAGAACCTGTGAAGATCCCATAGAACTGTTTAATCCTGCTTTAAGTATTATTATAATTATCATTAAA
>OY757947.1:40602769-40620269 GCA_963585895.1 Sepioteuthis lessoniana | reverse complement strand
TGCCTAACCTAACCAAAAAAAAAACAAAAAAAAACACAGTCTCCCCAACTATTTTGCCCATATAGAAGGAGAAGAGATGGATTCACGCCTTTTCGTAAAGCATTAGCGCAAAGTGAAATGCAAACAGCTGAGTACAGATTTTAAAACATTTTTCTACAACAATACTCGTTGCGCCAATACTACTACAGTGTGACGTGATCATCTGCATGAAAACATTTTAGAGAGGGCAAACAACACTGAAGTTGGTTCGGTATCATGGTTTAATGGCATATCAACCTTTGTCGGTTATTTAATGCCAAAACCATCCTTATAGAAAAACAATAGACATACTATTAGATTTATTTGAATAGACTGAGATAGATAGATAGATAGATAGATAGATAGATGGTTGGAATAGCATGCTTGGTTTTGTTAAGTTTCTTTGTTTAACGGCATATTAACCTTTGCTGGTTATTTAATGCCAAAACTATCCTTATAGAAGAACAATAGACATACTATTAGATTTATTTGAATAGACTGAGATAGATAGATAGATAGATAGATGGTTGGAATAGCATGCTTGGTTTTGTTAAGTTTCTTTGTTTAACGGCATATTAACCTTTGCTGGTTATTTAATGCCAAAACTACCCTTATAGAAGAACAATAGACATACTATTAGATTTATTTGAATAGACTGAGATAGATAGATAGATAGATAGATAGATAGATGGTTGGAATAGCATACTTGGTTTTGTTAAGTTTCTTTGTTTAACGGCATATTAACCTTTGCTGGTTATTTAATGCCAAAACTACCCTTATAGAAAAAAAATAGATATACTATTAGATTTATTTGAATAGACTGAGATAGATAGATAGATAGATAGATAGATGGTTGGAATAGCATGCTTGGTTTTGTTAAGTTTCTTTGTTTAACGGCATATTAACCTTTGCTGGTTATTTAATGCCAAAACTACCCTTATAGAAAAAAAATAGATATACTATTAGATTTATTTGAATAGACTGAGATAGATAGATAGATAGATAGATGGTTGGAATAGCATGCTTGGTTTTGTTAAGTTTCTTTGTTTAACGGCATATTAACCTATGTTGATTATTTATTGCCAAAACCATCCTTGTAGAAGAACAGTAGAGATACTATCTAACCCATAACTTGGCTGACCAAGAGCTTCATACCTTTCCCAAAGGCTTTCGTCTAAAACTGAATGTATTAGCGTGACTGGAAATCGAACTCGCGTACTTAAAACCCACTGTCCAGACATTATGCTACGAAAACTCCCCACATCAGATTTCAAGTATAAATTTTTAGTAACTGATTGAAACTTTATATTATAGATTATTTATTATTGAAATCTCATTATATTGGAGTTTATGTCTGTCTGTTTGTCTGTCTGTCAGCGAAACTACGTCACCACATACGTCACATTTATTTATGTTATATTAAATTATCAATATTTAATCTTAATTAACATCTCATTTATTAACAGCGTCGTCATTAAAGTCTGGCTGTGTTAGATTTGCTTCCAAACAGACCGTGTTATGAATGCATTTAAAAACTGGAAGGCGAGACTCACCCTAGCGTTGTAGCTAACATATTAGACTGCAATACCTAAGTGAGTTCGAACTGCAGTCGGGGTATTACATTCACTTTTAGATTAATACCCCTTGAGAAAGATATGAAATCACCTTATCCTCCCAGCTATAGGTTAGATTATACCACCGCTGTTCTTCATGAAGAATGACTCTGGCATTAAATAACCCTCGAAGGTTGATATGACATTAAACAAAGAAACCAAACCAAATACCGTTCTTATACAAGGATGGTTTTGGCCTTAAATAACCCACGAAGGTTGATTTTCCTAATCGGCTGGGGCTGTAGACCGACTGCATCTCTGCTGAGGAGCAAGACTACCCCATCGAGTGTCCTGGATATCAAACTAAACAATCAGATGGTGAGGCTACAGTAATGCTGGAGCTTTGGGGAATGCTGAGTACCTCTTCATTGCCATTGCCTCCTGGTCCATTCTGTCCTGGAGTGGTAGCACCTGATACGGTCCAATCTATGGGTCAAATCGAACTAAACTATGTACTTATGCTAAACTGAATTGTTTGAAATAGAACTGTATTATGTATGAAAATGAATTTTGGCATTAATAACCTAGAATGGTTGAAGTGCTATGAAACCAGACCAAACTAAACGAGGGCTGATAATCTATGAAACAAGGAAAACAAACGAAACAATGTTTCAAGTGATTATTAGAATTTTTTCATCATCATTCGGGTGAGGATGATAAGTTATAATAATAAAGTTGGTAGCCGTAGTCGAGGGCAACCAGAAGGATCCCTTTTCAATAGCTACGACACTGAGGTGTTGGGGAGGGCGCTACGCCTTTCCATAGATTGCTCCACTTTACCCTTGATACGTACCTTTTATTGCTGAGTGTAAAGCAAGGAGGTATCACGTACCATATTTAAAAGTCTTTGGTATGACTCGCCCTGGGATTAAACCCAGGTCTACCGGACCCATGGCCACTAGGTCAATGAGCCGGTATTATAATATATGATAATAATCGTTTGTAAAAAAATAATAGTTTCGAACAATAATTCTCAATGTAAATGACTTACACTCGGTTTCGTGATATCAAGTATTCTTACCTAATACAATTTTCAGACTAGATCTATTTGACCCCTAGATGGGACCGAAAAAGGGACATCCGCTTTGGGTCATTTGAGTGTATCTTTTACGACCTACCTGTCCTCTTTATCATTTTACTCCTTTGAGAGTTTTTCACACCAACGTTAGCTGATGGTTTTTCACTGGAGATGGAATGACAGAAAGTCTCCTTAAGTCTTCAGGACTCTCCTCAGTATTCTGGCCGGTAATCTGGATGGTCTCTACTGGTCTCTCTTTGTTTGTTCCAAGTGCACCAGTTACAACTGGAAGCACCGTCACCTTCATGTTCCATAGTTTGTTTGTTTTTTTATTTCTCGAGCAAGGTCTAGATATTGATCTCTCTTTTTGTTTTCCTTTCCTATTATTTTTTATCCCTACATACCCCTTGAGAGTTTTCAGGACTCTTCTCAATATCCTTACGGATTTTAGGAGTGCTGAGGTCTGGATGGTTTCCATTCTTTCCCCAATCCTTCAAATCTCTTTTCAAATTTCTTGAAGATTACTCCAAGGACCCTGACTGTGATTAGTATCAATGTCTCTTTCGTGTTCCTCAGCTTTTTCTGATCTCTAGCAAGGTCATGGTATTTATCCAGCTTTTTGCTTTCTTTTACTATCACTTTTTCATTGTGGTCAGCTGGGACGGCAAAATCCTCTTGACGATAGGTTCCTTTTTTTTATCCCTGTTAATTAAAACTGTTTGGTCTTCTAGTCGGGAATGGATGATCTGTTTGTATCCTAAAGTCCAAGGGAATTGCATTTTCTTGGACAGATTCTGGTTTGTCAATTTACCGTTGGTTAGTTTAGAGAAATTTCAGTTTTTTGCATAGTTTCCAGAGGATCACTTATCCCACCCAATCATGTTTGTTCTGATTTTTTTTCATGCAAGTTTGCTGTATTTACTAATGTAATTGATTGTTTCATTTTCGTCATCTGCTGTTTGCTATTAGGGATATATTATTTACTCCTTTAAAGTTTTTTACATCAGTAGTAGCTGATGGTTTTTCACTGGAGTTTGAGTGACAACAAGTCTCCTCAAGTTTCCAGGACTATTCTCAGTATTCTGGGCGTTCTCAGTAATGCTGTCGTTTGGATAGTCTCTACTTGTCCGCCAACTTCCAAGTCCTCCAGGCCTTTTAATAATCCTTTAGTTATTGTGCCAAAAGCACCAATCACAATTGGTAAAATCGTCACTTTCATGTTCCACAGCTTTTTTAATTCTCTAGCAAGATCCAGGTACTTATCCTTCTTTTCACATTCTTTCAGTTTTATTCTGTGGTCAGCTGGGACAGCAAAGTCGACAATTTTGCAAATTCTCTTTTTTTTTTTTTTTTTGTTGATTATTATAAGGTCTGCTATTCTGGCCGAGATTAGGTGATCCGTGTGTATGTCAAAGTCCCATAGGAGTTTATGTGTGTCATTTTCTAGGACAGGTGCTGGGTTGTGCATATACCATTTGTTTGTATGGTCAAATTTAAATTTCTTGATTATCATTATTATTATTATTTGTTCTCTTTTGAGAGTTTTTCAAACCAGCGTTAGCTGATGGTTTCTAACTGGAGTTTAAGTAACAAGTCTCCTCAAGCCTCCAGGACCCTTCTCAGTATTCTAGCTGATCTCAATAATGTAGTAGTTTGGATAGTCTCCACTCTTCCTGTTATTTCCAAGTACTCCATTCTTTGTACCAATCCTTTGGTGACTGTACCAAAAGCACTAATTACAATTACATCGTCACTTTCATATTCACAGCTTTTCAATTCTCGAGCAAGGTCGAGGTACTTATCCCTCTATTCCCATTCTTTCAATTTTAGTCTGTAGTCTTTAACGGATGGCTTTTCACTGGGGTTTAAGTGACAGCAAGTTTTCCCAAGTCTCCAGGACTCAACTCAGTATTCTGACCGATCTTAGTTATACAGTAGTCTGCATCGTCTCTACTTGTCCTCTAATTTCTCAGTCTTCCAGTATTTTTACCAATCGTTTGGGGATCGTTCCAAGTACATCAATTACAATTGGTATCACCGTCACTTTCATGTTTAATAACTTCTTCAACTCTCTCACAAGGTTCAGATATTTATCTCTCTTTTCACCTCCTTCTTTGTGGTCCTCCGGGACGACAAAATCAATTATTATTATTATTTGAGTTTTCCATGGTTATTTTAGCTGGTGTTCTTTCACTGGAGTCTAAGTGACAGTAAGTTTTCTCAAGTCTCCAGGACTCAACTCAGTATTCTAGCCGATCTTAACAATGCTGTAATCTGAATGGTCTCAATTCATCAACTAATTTTCAATTCCTCCTGTCTTTTTTTCCCCAAGTCTGGATATGAACTCTTAAGTCATCACGCTATCTTTTAAGAATTTTTTTTTTTTACTTACTGTCATCATCATTATCATGTCGTGCCGCAGGCACGGATATCCCTGACCCTCTCGCGCCACATCCCATATCCTCACATAGCTGCTGTATGTATGTTCGAGCTGGTCGTCCTGCTTTTGCCCGGTCATATGTGGGGGTCCATTGGAGTACATCACTTATGAGCTCGTCCCTGCTTCTCCAGCATGTCTGGTTCGTCTAGCTTGGATAGTTTTCGTGATGGGAGGCAGGTGGCCGTATAGTTGGCGACTTGTGGGGTGCTGCCGCCAGAACTTGTTCAGTATTGCTCGCAACATTATTGTGTAGTTGGCGTCTAGCTTCTTCTCCAGCCGTTTAGTTAGCGTCCAAGTAGTGCATCCATACAGCAGTATCGATACGACCGCTGCCTGGAAGAAACCACGCTTCATTTTATCGGTCATGTCTGAATTCCATATGATCGAAAGCCTATCGATAGCTGTCCATGCTTTCTTTAGCCGTGCGTCGATGTTTTTTTCGGTTGATGAGACGCTGCTTCCTAGGTAGGTGAATTTGTCTACCAGTTTCAAAGAGGTGATGTCACCTGTTTGATTATAGCACATATATTCCGTTTTGTATGCATTGACATGGAGGCCGAGGCTTGCGGCGGCTTGAACAATCAATTGTTGAAGATTGAAAAAAATTCTACAAAACTATGAGTCGATTTAAACGGCAGGGCTAAAATCCAAACCATTACCCGCCACAGGAGTCAACCAATGGATCAATACCCCTAACAATCAACCGTCTAAGCCTGAAACAATCTCGACAAAACTAGGGGTCTACTTAAACAGCTGGGCTAAAATCCAAACTTTTACCACAGAGTTATCAACCAGTGGATCAACACCCTAAACAACTGACCGTCCATGCATTAAATAACCCCTGCAAAACTTGGAGTTTACTTAAACAGCAGGGCTAAAATTCAAACCTTTATCCAAGAGTGGTCAACCAGTGGATCAATACGCCAAACAATTGACCGTTAAGCCTGAAACAATCTCTTCAAAACTAAGGGTCTACTAAAAGAGCAGGGCTAAGATCTAAACATTTACCCCAGAGTTGTAAATCAGTGGATCAATACCCTTAACAATTGACCGTCTATGCATGAAATAATCTTTGCAAAACTCGGAGTCTACTTAAACGGCAGGGCTAAAATCTAAACCTTTGCCCTCCAGAATGGTCCACCAGTGGATCAATACACTTAAAAATTGACCTTCTAAACTTAAAACAATCTCCACAAAACTAGGGGTTTACTTGAACAGCAGGGCTATAATTCAATCCTTTACTCAAGAGTGGTCAACCAGTGCATCAATATCCCTAACAATCAACCGTTAAGCCAGAAACAATCTCTACAAAACTTGGGGTCTACTTAATCAGCAGGGCTAAAATCCAAACCTTTACCTTCCAGAGTGGTCAACCAGTGGGACATTACTTCTCACAATAAATATACACCATTGACAGTAACTCCCCTTATATTTCCGACTTAAATATGTTCACCAAACACGATTTTAACAAATCAACTTAGAGATTAAAACAGAATTTTAAAAATTCTACTACATATCAAGTATTATATCAACGCTCCATCACACACCGTTCGGAGGAGTCCCTACGCTGTAATGGCTAAAGTGATGGACTGCAGCCTAAAAGTAAATGAGTTCAAACTCCAATCAGGCTATATCGTTCATTTCGAACCCTTGAGAAAGATATTAACTCCCTAATCCTTCGAGCGACAGGTTCAATAGTATCACAGATGTTCTTCTACAAGGATGGTTTTGGCATTAAATAACCCACAAAGGTTGATATGACATGAAACAATCGAAACAGACTGCACGCTGTTTGAAACAGCTGATGGTATTTGTCCTCCGTCCCAACTACCGGACAAGTGTAGCACAAGGCCTTTTTTAAGGTGGGTCCGGGTGCAGGGCCGGAGCCCACACGCGCCCGGCATTTCAAAAAATGCCTCGGACCCCGTCGGCATTCCCACAAAAGGAGCGCCTCAGGTGCCGGGCGATAAATCCAACCCCTCCGAAGAGGGTTAAAGCCTGAGGGGACGGCCCCCTGAGGCCAGAAGTATATCCAGTGACAAGACACAACCGACCTGAACTGCCCATCGCATCACGGCCGGCCGAAATGTGTCCCATCAACTGGATATGTCACTTTTAGAAAGGCCGAGACCTGATGCTCTGACTGTAAATACGAACCGGAACGTCACAACATCCAGGCGTCCAAACAACAACGATATGCTGTTTATCATCGCAATTTCATGATAGCAAAATAGTTTCGTAATTTATATAAATATAAGCACTAATATGTAATATTTGCATGGTTCGTATGTGGCTGTTGTAATTCTGATTTAAGAGAAAAATTACATCCCTATGGCCGACAGTATATTTGGAAGTCTATCTACACAACTGATATAGGCCTAACCCAGAATTCTGAACAACAATTTTGAGATAGACTCACATGACAGATCGACGTATACTCCAAATAGATTATATTTAAGGGATTTATCGATTCAAACATATTTGATTTTTGTCTATATATATGTTCTTAAGCCGTAGCACTGTAAAATTATTTTACATCTTAAAGAACGATTAATAAACTTCCTAATTAGTAACTTTTAATTAGATGGAGAATGATTATTTTAGCAAAACAAATAATTCGGTAATTTTTTCTTTTGAAATCTGGTACTATTAATTAGGTCTTCGAGCCAACATGCCTTTTTACAGATGGTTTATTGCGAAAGACTCTCAGTTAAAAGAAGGATCTCTCCCTGCCCCTTGTTTTGTCCAGGAGGAAAAATACTTTCATGTCGACAACCTTTCCCCTAAGTCCGATAAAAAGGCAGACATATTGTCTCTGGTTCTCAATAAGAATATTTGGATGTCTACGCAATGCAGACAAGCTTTTAACAATAATTCATATACAGATACTAAAAAAGAAATATTACCCGAGAAATGTGTAGGAAATGATTTTACTATAAAAATGCATTCCTTGATGGTTTTTCCCATAAAAATTCATGGGAAATGAATTTTGCTAAAGAAATACATAGGAAATGATTTTTTTCTATAAAAATGCATTGGAAATTATTTTTACTATAAAAATGTATTTAAAATGATTTTTTACACTAAAACTGCATTAGAAATGATTTTTACTATAAAAATGCATTAGAAATGATTTTTTCTATAAAAATGCATTAGAAATGATTTTTACTATAAAAATGCATTAGAAATGATTTTTACTATAAAAATGCATTAGAAATGATTTTTACTATAAAAATGCATTAGAAATGATTTTTACTATAAAAATGCATTGGAAATGATTTTTACTATAAAAATGCATTAGAAATGATTTTTACTATAAAAATGCATTAGAAATGATTTTTACTATAAAAATGCATTGGAAATGATTTTTACTATAAAAATGCATTGGAAATGATTTTTACTATAAAAATGCATTGGAAATGATTTTTACTATAAAAATGCATTGGAAATGATTTTTACTATAAAAATGCATTAGAAATGATTTTTACTATAAAAATGCATTGGAAATGATTTTTTCTATAAAAATGCATTAGAAATGATTTTTACTATAAAAATGCATTGGAAATGATTTTTACTATAAAAATGCATTAGAAATGATTTTTACTATAAAAATGCATTGGAAATGATTTTTACTATAAAAATGCATTGTAAATGATTTTTACTATAAAAATGCATTAGAAATGATTTTTACTATAAAAATGCATTGTAAATGATTTTTACAATAAAAATGTATTTGAAATAATTTTTTTTCTATAAAAATACATCGGCCAATGATTTTTACGATGAAAATGCATTGGAAATGATTTTTACTATAAAACAGAATAGAAAATATTTACACAATTTCAAAATGTAGGAAATTTTTAACTATAAAAATACATGGCCAAGGAATTTATTATTTTAAAAACTATAATTGATGATTTTTGCCATAAAAATGAAATTCAAGGAATTTCCCAACATCCGTTGTATATGTTCTAAATTAAATGGTATTTAAATGATTTGATATAAAATACATTGCAAATCATATATATATATATATATATATATATATATATATGTATGTATAGACATGAGTACATACAGCAATATATATATATATATATATATATATGGATGCACTACATGGACTCTAACAAAACGGCTGGAGAAGAAGCTAGACGGCAATTACATAAGAATGCTGCAAGCAATCTTGAACAAGTCCTGGCGGCAACACCCCACAAGACACCAACTGTACGGCCACCTGCCTCCCATCATGAAAACTATCCAAGTTAGACGAACCAGACATGCAGGACACTGCTGGAGAAGTAGGGACGAACTCATAAGTGATGTACTCTTACGGACCCCCACATATGGCCGAACAAAAGCAGGACGATCAGCACGGACATACATTCAGCAACTATGTGAGGATACGGAATGTAGCCCAGAAGACCTGCCAGAGGCGATGAACGATAGGGAAAAGTGGCGAGAGAGGGTCAGGGATATCTGTGCTACCAGCACGACATGATGATGATGATGATATATATATATATATATATATATATATAGTACTGTATGTCCCAATGTGTGTAAACATCAAGTGATCGATACAGCAAGGAAATGTACTTTATAAGAATCTTCAACATATTTATAGGTCGTTTCACTTAGTTGGTTGGTTGGTTGGGTTTTATGGGTATCAACCATTGTAGGTTATTTAATGCCAAAACCATTTTTATAAAAATAATCAGTTCAATTTCAAACAATTCAGCTTAGCATGAGTACACAGTTCAATTGTCAAAAACATTCCTATTTCAACCTATTCAGTTTAGTAAAACAGTTTTTATTCAAACAATTCACTTTAGCGTAAGTAAAGTTTCTATGTCAAAAGCAGTTCTCGAAAGTACAGTTTCAATGTCAAAAACATTTCTATTTCAAACAATTCAGTTTAGCATAAGAATTTTGTTTAAATATCAAAACAGTTCTATTTCAAGTAATTTAGTTTAGCGTAAGTACGTAGATTAGTTCTATTTAACCCATAGATATGACCCTATCACAGTGAACCTGGGAGCGATGGCAATGAAGCGGAACTCTGCATTCCCCAAAGCCCCAGCGTTACTAGAACCCCTACGCGAGCAGATGTGGTTCGCTTGTTGGCTGAGTGGTATGTTTCTAAGTCTAACGTAAATTTGGACAGGTTTCGATCCCAGCTTCAGGCGTTCTACGTGTCTAGCCACATTGAAGAGTTGTGATACAACGAAACAGTCTGTCTGTGGATGACAATATAAAAACTTATGTATATTCCTTTATTATGAAATAATATATACGTACGCTCCCCCATGGGGGTTGAGCACTCTGGTGAAGGAATTGCCGGGCGCCGCTCACATAATGCAAAGCTCTTCGAAAGAATTGAGCACTCTGGTAGCCGATAGGGTATAACAAATGTAAACAAACGGCTGCTGCTGCTGTTGCTAAATAAATACCTTAAAAAATTCCCTTAGCCAACGTGGTCCGCTTGGTGGCCGAGAGGTCTGAGATTTAGTCTAACGTAAAGTTGGACGGGTTTCGAGCGTCCTACGTGTCTAGCCACACTGAAGAGTTCTGATAGAACGAAACAGTCTGTCTGTGAATGACAATATATATATATATATAATATTTGTGAGTATACACACTGTATGTATTGCCCAGTCGACTGTAGCTGTAGAATACACCGACTGCATCTCTGCAGAGGGGTAAGAACCCCCAACGAGTGTCCTGTATGTGACATTAAAAAATCTGATGGCGAGGTTCCAGTAATGCTGGACCTTTGGGGAATGTGTAGTACCCCTTTATTGCCATCGCTCACAGGTCCACTCTGGAGTGGTAGCACCTGATAAGGGTCCTATCTATGGGTTAAATAGAACTAAACCGTGCTTCCTTCACAATACTGATTTTTTGAATTTAAACTGCGTATATAGGCTTAATTAAATTGTTTAGAATAAAACTGTTTTGACATTTAAACTGCGTTGGGTGGGGGCTTACAGTCGGTGTATTCTACAGCCCCAGCCGACTGGCAATAACCCATAAGGAGTTGATACGGCATTAAGCACAAAAAAACTGAACTAGATTTAAACCATATAACTGTGATGTATAAAGTACGTATAGCTATTTGCAGCTAAGACTTGCTTAGACGTGGCACAAGGCCAAATGAATGAGGCACTCAGAGAGACTCAAACTCACTAGAGATGGCTTGCTTGTCTTATTTGCTAATCATTTCAACACCGGGGACGCCAAGTATTGCCTCTCATTTATCACAATTATTAAATAACTGAAAAGGTGGCTGCTTGAAATACTTTAACCGGTATTATTTAAAATTATTGCTATTTGATAAAAATACTTTAAACCATATAATTGTGTAAAATTATTAGTATTCAGAATAGTTACTTGAAATTCTAATTGCTTACAAAAGATTGTGATCACATTTTATTTATATATATATATATATATATATATATATATCAGGTTGAGTCATACCAAAGACGCAAAAAATGGTACTTGATGCCTCCTTGCTTAACACTCAGCATTATAAGGTACAGATCAAGTGTAAAATGGACCAATCCAGAGAAAAGAGTAGCGCCCTCCCCTACACCTCGGTGTAGTAGCTATTGAAAAAGGAGCCTTCGGGTCGCCCTCGACTACGGTCGCCAACTTTACTTTTACATAAATATATGTATATATTATTTGTATTAGATCTAATATTTTGTACAGTTTATATATATATATATATATATATATATATATATATATATATATAAAGTGATTGTGTTGTAAGATATGTATAAGTAATTGTGTATAAATTATGAGTATTACCCATCCGGCTGAGGCTGTAGTATACACCGACTGCATCTCTGCAGAGGGGTAAGACTTGCCCCCAACGATTATCCTGGATATGACATTAAACAATCTGATCATGAGGTTCCAGTTATGCTGGACCTTTGGGGAATGCAGGATATCACTTCACTGCCGTCGCTACCAGCTCCACTCTGGCCCAGAGTGGTAGCCCTTGGTAGGGTCCTTTCTATGGGTCAAATAGAACTAAACTGTGTACAGAATTACTTGAAATAGACCTGTTTTGATATTTAACCTGTGTACTTATGCTAAACCGAACTGCTTGAAATAGACCTGTTTTGATATTTAACCTGTGTACTTATGCTAAACCGAACTGCTTGAAATAGACCTGTTTTGATATTTAACCTGTGTACTTATGCTAAACCGAACTGCTTGAAATAGACCTGTTTTGATATTTAACCTGTGTACTTATGCTAAACCAAACTGCTTGAAATAGACCTGTTTTGATATTTAACCTGTGTACTTATGCTAAACTGAATTGCTTAAAATAGAACTGTTTTTAACATTAAAACTGTACTTACACAAAACTGAATTGTTATATATAGAACTGTTCTGACATTTAACTGTGTGTAAACAAAATTAGCTGAATTAGAATTGTTTGGATAAACTGAATAGCTTGAAATAGAAATGTTTTTGACAAGCTGTGTACTCATGCTAAACTGATTGTTTGAAATAGAACTGACTATTTGCATAAAAATGGATTTGGCGTTAAATAACCTACAAAGGTTGATATGCCATAAAACCCAAACAACCAAATCAAACCAAATTAACTGTTTGAAAAAGATGAAAAAAAAAGCAGTGTATTCGAAGGAAAAGTTTATTTATATTTAGATATAATACCCACGTCAGTGTTTCGGTTTTTTTAATTAAGCTATGCTAAACTGATTGTTTGAAATAGAACTGACTATTTGCATAAAAATGGATTTGGCGTTAAATAACCTACAATGGTTGATATGCCATAAAACCCAAACAACCAAATCAAACCAAATTAACTGTGTGCAAACAAATAATTATCACATAAAGACCTCCTAAGGGTTTGATGTTGGGTAAAACCAATCAACGAATAATCGATATTCTATCATACGAAGTTCGTTCGATTTGTCGCATACTTTTCACTTTTGTGTGTTCCTCGCTTCTTCAGAAATTAAGACTGAAATTTGAATAAGATTTTCTTGTTTTCTAAGATGCGATTTATGTTACCACAAGGAAAAAATGGCTTTTCTTTCCCGGTGAGATATACAACTTTTTAAATGACCTTCGTATTTTTTTAAAATAATCAAACACTATCTAGGCTCTAGTAAACAAAAATACAACCCTGCTTATTTCCAAAGTCGATCCTTAACAAGATGCCAGTGGTAACATTGAAAACTCTGTTCGGTATTGGTCTTTTAAAACCCCACTCAAACTAGCAGCCCTTCATACGAAGTGGGGGTTACGCCCTTTCGTAATTAGCGAACTGGCACCCGTCCGAGTGGAACATGATTACGATTTTTGGTAAATAGAAAAAGTGAAGAAACCGTCTTGACTATTGATAGACGATGCTAACGACTGTGTAAAAAGAGATGAGACTTGTTGCCACTAGATCCCGAGTGAAAGCAACCAGTTATTTTTTGCGGGAATGAAAGCGAATTTTTTTTTTTTTTTTACTTTTTTTTACCGATGACTCAGTTTTTGCTTATTGACACATTTTAATCCAAAAAGTATTGTACACGATTTTAAAAGAAAACTTTAAAATTTTTAATTTTTTTTTTTTTAAATAAAAATGACTTTATTAGAATATTTATCTTAATCACGAAAAATATTATCTGAGTTATTTAAAATCTCATTATAAACGCTTTTTTTGTTGTTGTTTTTGCTGTATACATAAATATAAAAAGATGGGGGAAAAATTAATCTGAAGAAGTCTCTGTATCATTGAAAATTACACTAACGTTAAACAGAATATAATTTGAATATTCAACAAGATATTTTAACAGATAAACTAATCTACTGAAGGGGTCGTCCCTTCGGCGCAGTGGTTAACTTGCCGGCTCTTAGACAACGTAATAATCGAGTTCGAACTCCAGTCGCGCTATTACGATCACTTTCGGAACAATTCCCTTGGAAAAGGTACGAAGACCCTTACTCTCCCAGTTATGGGTTAAACAGTATCACTACTGTCCTTCTAGAAGGATGTATTTAGCATAAAATAGCCCTCGAAGGTTGATATGTCATTAAACAATAAAAACCAAACCACAAACGTTGAATTGCCATTAAAACTAAGAAAACCGAAATCAAACTATTGATAGAAATATTTTTCTTTTTTTTAAACTTCATGATGATATTTTTTGTACAAGTACTTCCCCTTTTAACGCCGTGGTTTTCTTCGTTGTTGGATTGCGCAACTTTAACATTTAAAAGTATATATGAAAATAACTTCAACAATTTAAACAATAAAAAAATATGAAAACTTGTTTATAAGTGTTGATAGTTAATGAATGTCACTGAATTGGAAATAAGAAATGTTGCTCGAAGAATTTGTTAACTGATTCAAAATATGGTTGGTTGGTTGGTTTTGTAGTATGTCAACCCTTCGGTTATTTTAAGCAGAAGTCAGTGTTTTCTATAAGCAATTATTTAGTTTCTCGTAACTTTTCCTCTTAATGATAATTATTTGTTAGTACATTAGGATACTTGAAATCTTGTAACTATCCGATACAAGTAATTTATGCACAGCTATATAGTTTTAAATATTACTCTGTGTGTGTGTGTGTGTGTGTGTGTGTGTGTGTGTGTGTGTGTGTGTGTGTGTGTGTGTGTGTGTGTGTGTGTGTGAATATAAAAAAGATGAAAAAAAAAGCAGTGTATTCGAAGGAAAAGTTTATTCATATTTAGATATAATACCCACGTCAGTGTTTCGGTTTTTTTAATTAAGCCATTATCAAGGCAATGTTTGTATGTGATGTTGTATGTCCTGAATTATATTCAACTTTAAAATGAAACGAAAAAAATGAGAAAGTTCTTGGCATTTTATTTCGTTCGTAGCGTTCTGTTTCAAATGTATGTGATAAAATCAGCGTTCGAAAATTTATTTCAAAAAGAAACTTATTCACTATGGATTCTGAGAAATTTTAAAAACTTGATAAAAAAAAAAAAAACATTGCTTCTGTAATTTTTCTCAAAAAGTAACGTCTTTGTGTGTTGTTTTGAAAAAAAAATTTTTTTTCTAATTAGATTAATTTTGTTTTTGTATTTAAAATAAATTACGTATTTATCGTTCTTTGAAATTTGGCAGGATTTTTGATTTGAATTATTATTGAAAAAACATTTAAAAGTAAGAAATATATAAATAATTAATTTTTAAAAAAATAAGTCGAATAAGGAATCTTGTAATTTTTTAGCACTAACTTTACTAAATTGAGAGATAAAGTGAAAAAAAAACTTGTTTGATGGTATTAGAATTAGAAATAATCCTAGATTCAACAATTATATATATATATATATCATCATCATCATCATATCGCGCTGGTAGCACGGATATCCCTGACCCTCTCTCGCCACTCCTCCCTATCGTTCATCGCCCTAGGTAGGTCTTCAGGACAACATCCTGTATCCTCACATAGCTGCTGAATGTACGTTCGAGCTGGTCGTCCTGCTTTTGCGCGGCCATGTGTGGGGATCCATAAGAGTACATCTCTTATGAGTTCATCTCTGCTTCTCCAGCAGTGTCCTGCATGTCTGGTTCGTCTAATATAAGTATTATTTGGTCCACTTCAACTGGAGTTGGGAGTAATTCCATCAGGACATATTTATAATCCTAATGTGACTGGTTTGTGATTTTCTTAATGAAATATATATATATATATATATATATATATATATGAAGGTATCAGAAAAAAATAATCCAAATAGGTGAATATATTATGATGATAAGTCGACGTTAACGTTTCGGTTTCAGTAACCATCATCAGGACTTGGATTATGTTTTTTCTGCTACGGATTTTAATCCATTTTTACTTTCATACTGTCTTTTCGGAAAAACAAATACCAAATACAATCTTACACGACATTTAACATGGATGATTCCAAAAGATCTATACATATGAAAACTTACTTGTCGTTGCGTATTTCTCAATAAACGGGAAGTTTTGTTTCGTTTCTTTGGGAAATCCAACATTTTCAAATATATTTCCACTTGCCAGACACGTTCTTATGACTTTGGAACTATGAACGCTATGTGCACGTTTGTGAATCTTTTCGTTGTATATTTCTTATTTGCTCCTGTCATCTCAGCAAGCATCCATTGCTATTTAAACTATTTTGATATTCAAGTCCTGATGATGGTTACTGAAACCGAAACGTTAACGTCGACTTTACATCATAATATATTCACCTATTTGGATTATGTTTTTTTCTGCTACCTTCATACTGTCAGTTTTTAATCCACATTTATTTTCATATATATATAAATATATATATACATTTTTTTTTTTAGGTCCAAAAAGAAAATAAGAACATTTTTAACTAGATAGGTCCACGAAGAGATTTGTATTTTTTGAATTTATCTATTTACTACTCTTGTTGGCCGAGCGGTCTAAGACTTAGTCTAACATAAAGTTGGACGGGTTTCGATCCCGGTTTCGAGCGTCCTATGTGTCTAGCCACACTGAAGAGTTCTGATAGAACGAAACAGTCTGTCGGTGGATGACAATATATATATATATTAGTTTTTATATATATTCAAGAGCATGCACGCTTATCTGCGACCATGATTACGACAAACAGACAGCAGAGAAACCAGTGGTCACAGATAAGTATCCATTTAATTGAATATATATAAAAACTTATATATACTTATTAATTATTATTATTATGCAATAGCTCTATCACAGATATTGAGCACTCTCCAAATTATACCTCATTTGGTCTGCCACAAACCCACCAAGTGATATAGTGACAACCATATGCTGTTGTATATATATATATATATATATGTGTGTGTGTGTGTGTGTGTGTGTGTGTGTGTGTGTGTGTGTGTGTGTGTGTGAACATATATATATATATATCGGAATGATTGATAACAAGGTAATCCAAGTAAGAGAGATTTACTGAGAAGCAAAATCTGTAGCGTTTCGGTTCTACTGAACCATCATCAGGATTATGAGGGATGATATTAGTGATGTTAAATCAACGATGAGTGTTTAAAAGTGCAAAATACGAAAAACCTTGGGAAAATTTTGGTGTAGCAAGAAAAAGTTGGCCGTTTAATTCGTGAATCCGCGTTTGTTATTTTAAATCACATCATTTGACTTATAAGAAATATTGTGATGAATTTATGTTCCGTTTGTTTATCCAGAAAGATTTCGAATCAAAATATTTTGCACTTTTACACATCCATCGTTAACTTAACATCACTAATATAACCCCTAACAGCCCTGATGATTGTTCACTAGAACCGAAACGCTATAGTGTCGACTTTGCTTCTCAATAAATCTCTCCTTCTACTTGGATTACCTTGTTATCAATTTTTTCTTTATATATTGTCGGATTTCACTCCATTATTTATTTCCATAT
>OY757947.1:40582769-40597769 GCA_963585895.1 Sepioteuthis lessoniana | reverse complement strand
TTGAAGCACAAATTCGAATATCAACACGCATTTCTAAGTGAAGCAACCTTAATTGTCCAGCGTCCAGATATCGTCATTTGTGCAGTTAATTGAAGAAATGTTTTCGTTGTCGAATGAACGGTCCCTTTAGAGGAAAACATCGACGGGGCGCATCAGCGTAAATTGGAAAAATATGAAAATCTGCGACAACAATGTGTCAGAAATGGCTGGAATGCAAATATATTTCCTATCGAGGACGGATGCCGAGATTTCATTACTAACTCAACCTCCACATATCTGATTAATCTTAAACTTTCACCATCAGACAAGAGGAAAAATATATATAGAGAGAGAAATAAAGAAAGACGATCCTGAATTAGGCTTTAACTCTCTCAGCATTTTCATTGAGTGACGACAATCCTACAAAGACTAATGTTGCCATGAGGTACTGCTGGGGCACTCAAGGCTAGTGGCAATGATGCTTCGGTCCCGAAACCATGGCTTAACCCAGAGTCATCACTGATGAAAGCTTTGTTGGAAGTAACACTGCTGTTTGCGTAGCAGTCATTGTGTACGTATATATATATATATATATATATATATATATATATATATATATATATATATATAAGATATATGAGATTATATATCTATATATATATATATATATATATATATGAGATTATATATATATATATATATATATATATATATATATATAATCTCAGAGCAAATAGAATTGAATCTGAAGGTATGTAGATATACAAAAAAAATTGTTCAGACGATAATCTATTTAACATATCGTTTTTTTTTATTAAACCATTTTTTTTATTTCTTATAAAGTTTCTAAAAAAATTCAAATTCGACTCGCTTTAAAATGAAATTTCGAAAACTTATTATATTTGAAATGGAACGCTAAGGATTATAGAATACGAAGAATTCTCTCTCTCTCTCTCTCTCTCTCACTCTTTATTATTATTTTTTTTTTGTTTCAATTTTAAATTTGAATAGAATTCAGAAGATAGAACATCACATATTAATATTGCCCTGATGATGTTTTGATAAAACACCGAAACGAATTACGCGGCATAATATTCAATCGTAATAAATTCATCCTCGGAATCCTTATTTATTTTTTTAAATTTTTTTTGCTTTTTATTAATAATTTTTGCTTTTTTTTTTTCATATTTCCATAATTATATTATGTCTATACACATGTAAGTATAAAAATATGAAAAAATGAGGTACGTATGAAGGGTAAAGTGGAGCAATCCAGGGTAAGGAGTAGCACCCTCCCCTACACCTCGATGTAGTGGCTATTAAAAAGGGAGCCTTCAGGTCGCCCTTGACTATGGTCACCAAATTTACTCATATATATTGATTAGCCGACCACTCTATTTGAATTATTCTTTTTAAGTCTATTTGCAGACTTAAATAATATGATGAGTATATATATATATATATATATATATATATATATATATATATATATATATATATATATATAGTGGAACGTCGACTTACGAAAGCCCCATTTTACGAAAAATTCAGAATACGAAAAGAGCTTTGAAGAGAGTTCCGTCTCATTTAACGAAAAATATTCAAGATACGAAAACGAAAATCGTAAGTGTCTGACTTGAAAGGTAAAGTGTCATGATTCGTAACAGCATTTATAATTATTTTTCGTTGATTTTATTATTTTCTCATTTATTTTTTAACATTTATGTAAATGACTATGGTGGGTATAATTTTTACACTTTATACGACTGCTTTTTTTGGGGGGGGGTTGGAGCAAATTACGCCATTTATAGGGTAAATCTTGTCCCATAATGCGAAAATTCCAAGATTGGAAATCCCCTCCGGAACGAACAAATTTTGTATCCCGAGGTATCACTATATATGTTTAAGGAAAATTGATACCGTTTCGTAATCTAAAAACTTCCCCTCTTCGCACTCAAATGATCTGAAATATAAGGAGCCTGGGTAGAAACAACTCGAAATTATATGTTTAATGTTTTTTTTCTTTTCTGGTTTAATGGCACATCAACCTCCTCGAGTTATTCAATACCAAAGCCATCTTTGTGGAAGAATAGCAGTGATACTTTTTAACCCCCTTATTGTCCCAGCAATGAGGGGGTTCAATACCTCTCCCTCGGGTAGTAGTCTGAGAGTGAACGTAATACCGAGATTGGAGTCTATTATATATATATATATCCACACGTTAACCGTTACGCCATAGTTATGGTCCGGTAATTAAAAATATGTATAATACATATATATATATATATATATATATATATATATATATATATATATATATATAATTATCGGACCATTACTGTGGCGTAACGGATAACGTGCGGATAGAGATATATACTCCCCTATCCCCGTAGGGTTGAGTTCTCTAGCGAATGAAGTAATCGTGTTGCCATTAGCGTTTATTGCAAGTCTCTTCATATATGAATTGAGGTCTCGGTAGCCGTTAAACGGATGTATGTAAACAGTAGTAATTATGATTCATAACCGTTTAAAATTTACTTCGCTGCAACTGGCTCCTCCTGGCTGAAGAGTTAGAAGCTTGGATTGGCGTTTGAGTCAACTGGGTTTCGATCCCAGCTACGGGGAGCTAATATGTCTAGCCACACTGATGAGTTCTAATAGAACGAAACAGGTCTGTCTGTGGATGACTATATATATATATATTTACTAATCTAATATCTACCAGCATTCACGGTACCAAAAAAAAAAGGGAAAAAAACCGCCAGGAACAAAAGATAAGAATATCTCGAATCACCGCCCGGGGGAAAAAGAAAAAATATCATAGGTTAAAAAGAAAGAAAAGGCCAAACTCGTCAGACTCCTTGAAAAAAATCAAGGGATATGCAGTCAGTTGGTCAAAAGAAAACTAAAACCTTCCGCGAATCCTGCAATGCTACAATTACAAGAGTGCTCAATACGAGTGGAGCCAATTATAAAATTAACTTAAATCGTGATTCGGAAATCTTCTACTAAAGTTTCACCTTATCGGATCATCAGGAAGTCTAACCCCGACATATATATATATACCAGGGTTCAATCCAGGTCGAGTCATACCAAAGACTTAAAAAATAGTACTTGATGCCGCCTTGTTTAACACTCGGAATTATAAGGTAAAGGATTAAGAGTAAAGTGGAGCAACCCAGGGAAAGGAGTAGCATCCTCCCTTACACCACGGCGTAGTAGCTATTGAAAAGGGAGCCTTCGGGTCACCGTCAACTCTGGTCGCCAACTTTACTTACTTATATATATATATAGATGGTCAATACGAACAATAACTGAAGAGTTCACCCGTACATAAATTACATTTCTTGTTTTAAATCCAAAATATTCCTCAGGTATTGTAATTTTTACTATTCCTTAAATTTTTTATTTTACCCTTTTTGTGGCCAGAGCAACATTTTTCTCATTTTTCAGCAGCTCAATGTAAGGTATTTTCTATGGACTGATCATTGACCAATTCAGTGTTAATGTAGAGAAACATCATAAGAAGGTATAGGTTTTGTAACATATTCACTCTCGACCGAGCCGTCAATCAAGAGATGCACCTGTGTAAATAAGCGGAAGAACAGCGAAACAGGTGCATCCGGTCGAAGATATCAGAATATCCCCTTGACCTATGGACGTGGTTGAATTCGGTGATGGTGGCAGATGCGTACGCCCACTGGAAGCAGGTGGATGTCAGACAATTATATAACCAGGTGCCACAGACGGCTTGGGTCAGTCAGTTCCAGTTCCAGTTGGAGTTGGAGTCAGTTGGAGATAGGATGCCAGCGGAATGAGAACCAGCTCCAGACAGAGGGCTTGGGCCCTCAGTGACCCATGGTTGAGCAGCCCAGTCAGAAAGCGAAAAAAAGTGCTGTTATGGTCAGAAGAACATGGGGTCAATATGTAACAGTCTGTCCCCGTCTCCAACTCACCTCTCACACACAACCAACATCAACCCTCTCGAGAATAAAGTGTGAGAGATATATTTTTATGAAGAAGTGTGTTCGTTCGTTCATTGAAGTTCGCCATCATGTTTGATAATGTTCTGCCTATATTTGTATACGCGTAGTATACAACAGTTTGTGTCAAGGTTGTTTTGCAAAATATAATTAAAAGTTGGCGCTATATTGCTTTTTTGCTATTGTTCTATGACAAACAATGACAGATCAAATCATCAAGTTTTATTTTTATTTAGATATGATTAATTGACTTATTATTCTCTACATATTGCAGACTGCTATACAGGGTGAAACGATAAGATTGTCGTCCTAAAGAAAACTACACTACAGCTTTATTTTAAAACTTTTATTGAAAAAAATCAAGTCAGGTAACTTGATTATGTAGTAGAGCTGATATCTATTCAATGTAGCCGCCTTCAGCCTCAATCACCGCCTCGATACGGATCCGGAACTGGGAGCATACCTTTTCCACAGGCGCCGGTGGGAGCTCGGCGAATACTCGGCGGATGGCGACGATCAAGCTGGCTTTGGTGTTGTGGGAGGTCATGTTGGTGATGTTCTCGGCGTATGACCAAACGAAGTAGTCCAGCGGATTCAGATCGGGGGAGGAGGGGGCCAGTGAGAGAAGGGTACAAAGTCGTAGCACTCCTTCTGAAGCCAAGCCTGGGTCTCTTTGGACTTGTGGGCTGGCGCCCAGTCCTGCTGCCACACCCAGGGTTTACCACCGGCCATCTGATTGTATCAGGGGATCACCACACTCTTCAGCACATCCAGGTACACTTTGGTGTTGACTTTCAAGGCGACTTCGAAGATGTGAAGTGGCATGATGTAGCCCTCACTTGAAAGCACACCAAAGACCATAACTGTAGCCGGAAACTCTGTTTTCATCACCCTGGGCACGTCCGTGTTATTCGTAGCAATCCATATTTTCATTTTGAGGATGCTGGCAATGGTCCTGTTGTAATAAGTTGGATCGGTAGTGAGCATGAGTTGTACAGCGGCGCATCTCCGATCTCGCTCGTTGAACATTGTGTCACTTTAAGACATGATAGAAGGCTCCTATCGCTCTTGGGATTTGTACACAACTGGCCAACGAGTAGATGGTCTGCAACAAAAAACGAAAACCGGTTTTCATTAAACGGAAATGGAATCATCTCGTCTTTTCTATGGCGACAATTTTATCGTTCCACCCTGTACTAATCCTGGTTGTACGCTTGGGAAATGTATGAAACCTCTTTATCCCCGCAGCAAAGGCTTTAAATAACCCATAAAGGTTGATATGCCATTAAACAAAGAAACCTTAAATAGTACCACTACTGGTCTTCTACAAGAATGACTTTGGCATAAAATAACCCATGAATATTGTTATGCCATTAAACAGAAAAAAATCCTTTGGATCTGAATAAGACCTGTTTTTTTGTGGGGGGTGTTAGTGATATTTACGAATACCCATAACAGGATGGAAATAAATTCATAATCCTAATGTGACCGATTTTTGTTTTTCTTAATGAAAAAAAAAAAATATATATATATATAAATGGAAGCGCCCGTAATGTAATGGTTATCGTCGAAGTAAATGGACACGGTGACCGGAGTTCGAATACTGGACGAGGCTGTTTGTATTTTGGGAAAGTTATGAATCTAGTAACGGGTAAATAGCAAGGCAGACTGAGATCTTTAATCCAGGTATTGCAACCTATTTAGGAGAAGAAAACCTGTGAGTTCAAACTTATTAAACCAGTTTGAAAAATTTACCTTATTTCATATCCTGCAACAGCAAAAAAAAATGAGTCGAAATCATAATAAATCAACGAAAATACTTGGGCTTATATTAGATACTAGCAGTTGTACCCAAAGTTGGCCAGGGAAAACGATAAGAAACAAAGTTTTACCAAGGTATGGTATATATTTCATCAAGATGGTATGGATATAGAAATATTTACATGACATACATACAAAACAGTTTTAATCATAATGCTGTTTAGCTTTACAGATTCTCTTTGTACACAATTCTTGTAAATAGTCCTTTTTCATTACTTTTATGTGAATGACCAAGTGGGTAGAGTGTTCGCCAATGGTCCGGGAGACCTAGGTTCAATCCCAGGTCGCGTCATACCAAAGACTTTAAAAATGGTACTTGATACCTCCTTGTTTAACACTCAGCAATATAAGGTACGTATCAAAGGTAAAGTGGAGCAATCCAGGGAAAGGAGTAGCGCCCTCCCCTACACCTCGGTGTAGTAGCTATTGAAAAGGGAGCCTTCTGGTCGCCCTTGACTAAAGGGAGACAACTTTACTTACTTACATGAATATCCAATATACAGCTATCCAACATAGATCTTACGATGTCCTTTTCGCAATCCATGACGTTAGAAATATCCCGTATATAATATCAAAGTTTCTGTTTGGTATTTAGCCATGAAGATCTTAAATAACCCCAAAGGTCATTCCAGCCCGGACGATTAGAATATACTCACCGTATCCCTAACAAAGTGGGTTAGACCCGCTAAAAAAGAGCTGGCATAGTTATAAAACTAAAGTGAATTTAATGGTTAGGTTATAGAAAGTCGCCTCTTCATGTCCACATATCTGTTAGGGTCACATCTCTGGGAGGAATAGATCTATTTGAGAATTTGTAACATCCGTTTGACTGTGGGGAAAATTATTTGTATTAGATAGGAATACTTGAAATAATTTAATTGCGTAACGTATAATAAAATAGTCATACTAATTAATCGAATTTTAGCCTTAAATAGCCCAAAGGAAATTAAGCAATTAAACAGATAAACTGACCCAAGGTCAATATGCACATGGTCAACGTTGAGGCCTGAGGTTAAGTCAGTGTACAGGAAAAAAAATCAGGTACAGGGCTTCGAATATTGGGTACTTAGGTTCAAAGACATTGCTAAATAGTTGTTATTTAGCCTTAATACTAGACCAGGAATAAGAGGCAGCCGGTGAGAATCGAATTCACTGACAATGTTCAGCGACCCTACTTGACGTGCGATGGGCCCTTTTAAAAACTTGTAAGAAGTCAACAATTAGGAGGTACGCAGAAAAGATCAAAATTACTACTCTGTTCATATACAACTTGAGAGACGAGGATACAATATATATATATATATATGTGTGTGTGTGTGTGTGTGTGTAAGAAATATGTATTTTTATCATTAAGGGTTTTCGGACTATTGTCTTCATCTTTATTGTTATTTCCACAATGTTTCGGCCGATATGTCCCCCGGCCTTCTTCAGGTGTTTGTCGAACACGGGAACCTACACGGAACTCCTAACTACGTCCTTTATTGAATCCACGAGGGTCGCCTGTTCTGATTCCGTTAGCCATAACCGGGTACAAGTTTTAAGTATTCCTGTATTGTTACTCGCCTGTTTGAACCTGCAACCTCCAAATGATTGTCTCCTTTGAAGTTTAGGAAACCAACGCCTATAACCGTTACGCTGTGTGTCCAGCCTGACAGCACGCGAGTAACAATACGTTATACATCGAACGTTTTGACTTCGAAAAAAAAAATCTACAAAACTAAGGGGTTGACTTTTAGAGTAGAGTTAATATCCAAAACTTTACCACTGGATAACCACTCTGTTTAAGGTCTATATATATATATATATATATATAGTATTATTCGGTCCAGTTAAACTGGAGTTGGGAGTAATTCCATCAGGACAAGAAAACTATTCAAGAGTGAACATTTCAATTTTCCTGGTAAAGAGCTCAATGTAACAGATATTACAGAGCAATAATTTCATTAAGAAAAAACAAAAACCGATCACGTTAGGATCCGATAATATATATATATATATATATAGGAGGAGCGCCCTCTCTACACCTCGGTGTATGGCTAATGAAAAAGAAAGCCTTCGTGTTGTTCTAGACTACGGTTACCCACTTTCATGTATATATACGATGAAATTTACGGTAGGTATTTGATATTCAATACCACCCGATATCCTACTGAATTCCTTCACCTAGAAAAAAAGATTCGATTCATTGATACTTGCTGGATGTTTATGTTGATTGAATATTGGATGTGAGAACAATACGTTGATGGTAAATACGCCTTAGTAATGATAACTGATATGAGTGACAAGCCCCATTCAACGCACCTGTCAACCCCACAAATTAAGGCACCAACAATCGGCTCATTTCATATTTTGAGTATGAAGCAACGATAATTTAACCGATAAACTAAACTCTTGATTTTTAACTAATATATATATCATCATCATCATCATCATCATATCGCGCTGGTAGCACGGATATCCCTGACCCTCTCTCGCCACTCCTCCCTATCGTTCATCGCCCTAGGTAGGTCTTCAGGACAACATCCCGTATCCTCACATAGCTGCTGAATGTATGTTCGTGCTGGTCGTCCTGCTTTTACACGGCCATGTGTGGGGGTCCATAAGAGTACATCTCTTATGAGTTCGTCCCTGCTTCTCCAGCAGTGTCTGGTTCGTCTAACAATATATATATATATATATATATATATATATATATATATATATATATATATATGTATATATATTTATAATTTACCTCTGCATGAAGCAATACAAGATCTATTATTTAGCAGGGTTTAATAGGCTTAAGTTTGGTTTTCCTTCTCCCAAACCAGTTGCTATTTTCTGATTAAAGAGCACAGTCTGACCTACTATTTCCTCATAGCTAGAAGGAGAATATTTGGATTTATATTTCCCAATAGTATTAGTTCTATATAAAATGCAAGCTGGTTTAACCTGGATTTGAGCTCTGGTCGCCGTGTCTATTTCTTACGACAATAAACATTACACAATAGTTGTGTCCACATTGTTCGCGTGTGTAATATATATGACATTTGCAGATAGACTGTTTCGTTGTATCACAACTCTTCAGTGTGGTTAGACATGCGAGATTCTCGAAGCTGGGATCGGAGATTCTACCGTCCAGCCACGGGGAAAACTCAGCGTAAGGGAAGGGATTTTAACAGATGGAAATCACTTTTGTTTTGTTTCCATATATCTGTTAAACGGCTACCGAGAGTTCAGTTCAGTCCATTGGAAGAGCTTTGCATTACGTGAGCGGCAAACTTTGCTAGAAAACTCAATCCACCCAGGGGTGGGGTGGGGTGGGGAAGCATATATAAATTTACATAAATTATATATATATATATATATATAAATTAATAATGAAGATGAAATGTTAAAGATAATAAAAATCATTTACTGGTTTCTAGTTGTAAATGTCTTGACATTTCTTTGTCTGTTTTCTTGTTGACCCTCGTGCGTATATTGTTTTTCAACAGAGTAACCAAAAATACAACCGCATATTGCTAACTCATTTAAAGACATCTTTATCAGAAGTAGTACCATGAGGAGTGGAGGAAGGGTGGGGTGGGGAAGCATATATAAATTTACAAAAAAATTTAAATATATATATATATATATAAAATTTATGTAAATTTATATATGCAAATATATATATATATATATATATGGAAGTAAATATGGATCTGAATCCGAATGAAGAAAGTAGAAAAATAGAACAATGCAAATCAGATGAATTTATTTTGATGTAAAGCCAACGTTAAACGTTTCGGTTTTAATAACCTTCATCAGGATTTTGATATCAATGGGAATCGTTCACGCAGCGATAGGTGCTTGTCGAGATAAGAGGAGCAAATTAAATTGCATACAACGAAAAGATACAAACGCGCATATAGTGTCGTTAATTTAAAAGTATTAATTACGTGTTTGGCACGTGGAATGATATTTGAAAATGTCGAATCTTTTTTTATGATACGAGAAAAATCCTCCCGTCTTTTAAAGAAATATGTAAAGATTGGTAAGTTTTCGTATATACAGATCGTTTTGAAGTCATCCACGTTAGATGTCGTGTAAGAATGTATTTGGTATAAGTTTTTTTCCGAAAGAACAGTATGAAAGTAAATGTGGATCTAAATCCGACAGTATGAAGAAAGTAGAAAAAAAAGAGAATAATCCAAATAGGTGAATTTATTGTTATGCAAAGTCAACGTTAAACGTTTCGATTTTAATAACTTTCATCGGGAGTTTGATATCAGGAGAAGTGTTCATACGGTGCCAGGAAGCAGTTTAATATTATACTCAAGAACACCCTCCTTGGTGGCTTTTTTACCCCTCTACAAGGGGTACAGTCAACGTATTCTAAGCCCCGGTGATAGATCCGTAAAGCAATAAACTTCATCATCATCATCATGTCACGCTGTCAGCACAGATCTCCCTGACGCTCTCTCGCCACCGGTCCCTATCGTCCATCTCTCCCGGGAGGTCTTCTAGGCTACATCCTGTATCACACAGAGCTGTTGTATATAGGTTCTTGATGGTTGTCCTGCCTTTGCTCGTCCATGTGAAAAGGACCACAGGAGTATATCACTTATGAGTTCCTCCTTACCTCTCCAGAAGTGTCCCGCATGTCTGGTTCGTCTAACTTAGATAATTTTCGTGATGGTTGGTAGGTGGCTGTACAGCTTCTGTTTTGTGGGGTGTTGCCCCCAGGACTTGTTCAATATTGCTCGCAGCATTCTTGTGTAATTGCCGTCAATCTTTTTCTCCATACGTTTAGTTAGCGTCCATGTAGTGCACCCATACAGCAGTATCGACACGACCGCTGCTTGGTAAAAACTGCTTTTTATTTTATCGGTCAGGTCTGACTTCCTTATGACCGATAGCTGTACATGCCCTTGCTAGTCGCCTGTTGATACCATTCTCGGTTGATGATATACTGATTCCTAGGTAGGTGAACTTGTCCACTAGTTTTAAAGGACCACTGTTTAGTGTGGAGATGTCGCCACTTTGATTAAATCCCATGTATTCTGTCTTGCCTGCTTTGACAAGGAGGCCTATGCCTGCAGCTGCTCGTTCGAGACTATGTAGCAGGGTTTCGACTTGGGCGGGTGTATTTGCTATAAGCACTATGTCATCGGCATAGTACGCGTCCGTAATAGTTTGCACGGGGTATCTTCTGCTTCTTTCCTTTGCCAGCTTGAAACCGTTTTCTTTCATTAAATCTACTAAATCAAAGAATAAGGCAACTTCCAGTCCAATTTGCAGAGTAGAAAGACTGCAACTCCGACCAACACCAGAACAATTACAGGGAATTTTGAATCCTTAAATAAAGCTTTATTTTAAATAAATATTTTAAGCTTTATTCTAAATAAATATTTTAAGCTTTATTTTAAATAAATATTTTAAGCTTTATTTTAAATAAATATTTTAAGCTTTATTTTGAATAAATATTTTAAGCTTTATTTTAAATAAATATTTTAAGCTTTATTTTAAATAGATATTTTAAGCTTTATTTTAAATAAATATTTTAAGCTTTATTTTAAATAAATATTTTAAGCTTTATTTTAAATAAATATTTTAAGCTTTATTTTAAATAAATATTTTAAGCTTTATTTTAAATAAATATTTTAAGCTTTATTTTAAATAAATATTTTAAGCTTTATTTTAAATAAATATTTTAAGCTTTATTTTGAATAAATATTTTAAGCTTTATTTTGAATAAATATTTTAAGCTTTATTTTAAATAAATATTTTAAGCTTTATTTTAAATAAATATTTTAAGCTTTATTTTGAATAAATATTTTAAGCTTTATTTTGAATAAATATTTTAAGCTTTATTTTAAATAAATATTTTAAGCTTTATTTTAAATAAATATTTTAAGCTTTATTTTAAATAAATATTTTAAGCTTTATTTTGAATAAATATTTTAAGCTTTATTTTGAATAAATATTTTAAGCTTTATTTTAATTAAATATTTTAAGCTTTATTTTAAATAAATATTTTAAGCTTTATTTTGAATAAATATTTTAAGCTTTATTTTGAATAAATATTTTAAGCTTTATTTTAAATAAATATTTTAAGCTTTATTTTAAATAAATATTTTAAGCTTTATTTTGAATAAATATTTTAAGCTTTATTTTAAATAAATATTTTAAGCTTTATTTTGAATAAATATTTTAAGCTTTATTTTAAATAAATATTTTAAGCTTTATTTTAAATAAATATTTTAAGCTTTATTTTAAATAAATATTTTAAGCTTTATTTTAAATAAATATTTTAAGCTTTATTTTAAATAAATATTTTAAGCTTTATTTTAAATAAATATTTTAAGCTTTATTTTAAATAAATATTTTAAGCTTTATTTTAAATAAATATTTTAAGCTTTATTTTAAATAAATATTTTAAGCTTTATTTTAAAGTAATATTATAAGCTTTATTTTAAAGTAATATTTTAAGCTTTATTTTAAATAAATATTTTAAGCTTTATTTTAAATAAATATTTTAAGCTTTATTTTAAATAAATATTTTAAGCTTTATTTTAAATAAATATTTTAAGCTTTATTTTAAATAAATATTTTAAGCTTTATTTTAAATAAATATTTTAAGCTTTATTTTAAAGTAATATTTTAATCTTTATTTTAAATAAATATTTTAAGCTTTATTTTAAATAAATATTTTAAGCTTTATTTTAAATAAATATTTTAAGCTTTATTTTAAAGTAATATCAAACTTAAAATGAGAAAAGAAAGGAAAATTATGATGAGATTGGACGAAAAGAAACTGCTAGGAATGACTAAGAGATAAAAGTGCTTGAATATAATTGATATCTGCAAAGAAAAATTAATCTCAGAATAATTTGATGAAATTGTTTATAACAAAAGAGTGTCCTCAAGACATCTATTAAACTTCAAATGTTTTCATATAAAACCCTATCGTGAGTATCGATGGTAGACAAGCTGGAGGTCTTTAGTCTTGGTTGCCAACTGGTCTAGGAGACGGGCAAAAATCATAATTTTACAATATCTTGTATTATTCGGAAAAACCTGTGGTACACGAGGACAGCGTTCTTCTGTTATCATCTCAAAATGGTCCTACACAAGCCCTCGAAACAAATCATCTGTGTGAGCAGTCAACCATATATAGATCTCAGTTATAAGTAGAGCAGACAGGTGTCACTAGCCTTGGTAGGCAACCGATCAAGGAGAAGGAAAAATCAGGAGACATCAAACCCGAGGAGCGCTGTTCAAATACTTTTTTTCAAAGTGACAAGACCGATCCGGAAAGAAAAAAGAACATCATTTAGAGCCTATATTTCAAGTGAGGAAGTGTTCATTTATCTTCCTGCCCTCCTTGAGACTCGGCATTAGAAATCTTAGTTTTTACCTCATTTCGAAACACCGTCACCTGGTATACAACTACCTCAGTTACGAAGGCCTCAGAATCCTTATATATTCACGAAGTCCAGGCAAGAAAGAGCAATCTGAGAAATAATTGAAGTTGAAAGTGTCGCGTCAAATTTCATGATGATAAAACCTGTTCGTCTGCCCGCCTTGAAAATTAGAATTCGAAGTTCTATTCTTGAATTTGGGCTCGAACTCAGACATCTACATCGGTTAGAAATGAGTAACAACAACAACAACAACCATCAAACAGATCAGATAGATAGATAATGAACAGGGTGAGATAGATAGATAGATAGATAGATAGATAGATAGATAGATAGATAGATAGATAGATAGATAATGAACAGGGTGAGATAGATAGATAGATAGATAGATAGATAGATAGATAGATAGATAGATAGATAGATAATGAGCAGGGTGAGATAGATAGATAGATAGATAGATAGATAGATTGATAGATAATGAGCAGGGTGAGATAGATAGATAGATAGATAGATAGATAGATAGATAGATAGATAGATAGATAATGAACAGGGTGAGATAGATAGATAGATAGATAGATAGATAGATAGATAGATAGATAGATAGATAGATAGATATGAACAGAATGAGATAGATAGATAGATAGATACTGTGATACATACATACATACATACAATCAGATAGATAGATAGATGGACACAATGAGATAGATAGATAGATAGATAGATAGATAGATAGAATGAGATAGATAGATAGATAATGAACAGGGTAAGATAGATAGATAGATAGATAGATAGATAGATAATGAGCAGGGTGAGATAGATAATATAAACCATGGCGTAAATCCACCAAATCCTTAATTATTTTTTTAATTATTCATTTTTTAATAATAATCCCCTTTTTTCTGCTATCAGTGACATTATATATATATATGTATATATATCAATATTTCTAAGTTGGTTTTCAATCTTAGAGTATACTTTATGACAATTATGGCAAAAGTTTTTCCTATTGAAATGTAAGCTGTCATTTTTTTTATCAACTCAGCTTCGGCCTACTTAAAAGTCAATAGAGATAGTCATCGATTTACGACCGGCCGGTCAGACCCAAACCCGGTCGCAAATCGAACCTCTACATCTACGCTATTCAGTTTCTCAACTGTATACGATTGTAGGACGATTTTCTTTTATCTGCTCACTATTTTGTTCAGTTAATGTCCAGACGATTTGTACTCGACTTACGACCGGTGTAGGTCCCTATCGATCGGTCGTAAGTCGGAGAGCTAAACATTATATATATATATATCACTTGTATGTTATATACAAAATCTAAACGTTCTCTCGGTAGCGCTTAAAGTACGTCATCTCTCTCCAGAATAGGGGGGGGTAAATCCCAACCCCCTTCTAGGGTTGATATGTCATTAAAAGTTATAAAATGTTGGTATCTTTGGTTTAGAAGAATATAGACATTTTTTAAGAAATCGTTAGTGTTAAACTATATATATATATATATGTTTCCTCCGACGATAACCCGATAACCACTACACCACGAGCACCTCCTTATATATATATATATATATATATATATATAATCCCCTTTATATATATATATATATATATATATATATATATATATATATATATATATATATAAGGAGGTGCTCGTGGTGTAGTGGTTATCGGGTTATCGTCGGAGGAAACATATATATATATATATATATATATACGTAGGTGCTCGTGCGGTAATGATTATCGTCGTAGGGAATAGACACAGCGAAACGAGTTCAAATCCTGTACGATGCTGATTGCATTTCACATAGCACTAATACCCT
>OY757947.1:40575269-40580269 GCA_963585895.1 Sepioteuthis lessoniana | reverse complement strand
ATTTTTTAACTAGAAATTAACAACGCCCTAGTTTTCTTGGACATTTTACGAATAGATTTTAATAGATTTTACTAATAGATTTTAACAACAAAGAAAAATTTTTAATTCCCTTATTAAAATTACCCACATACATTTTTACTCACATCGAAATGAAAAGTAGAATAACCATTGGTTTTTACCTTAGAGCTTTAAGGATTTGCACACCCAATTTTTTAAATGGTGAATTTTACTATATAGTAAATTAAGGATATTGAAAATATACGAAGGTATTTTACCTTCGTATATTTTCAATATCCTTAATTTTTAATACCATGTGCCAAAATAAAAGCTCCCAAAATTCACTAACGTAAATGTTCTCCAGAAATCCAAAACAATAATTTTTCGAATAATAATTTATTAGATAGATATATTAATTCTCGCAACAATTCAAGAAGGCGTGGTGTAATGGCTAAAGCGATGGACTGCGGAATCGTCGTAAGCGAGTTCGTACTCCAGTCGCGCTATTACGTTCACTTTGGGACAAATACCATTGGGGAAAGGTACGAACCCCTTATCCTCCCAGCTATGGGTTAAATAGTACCACTACTGTTCTTCTATGAGAATGGCTTTGGCATTAAATAACCTACAAAGGTTGATATGCCACTAAACAAACAAAGAAAGAAGAACAATTCAACTCCAAACATCGAAAAAAACGTAAACTACTTCAGAATTAAAACAGCCACTAACTCTTCACAGAAAATTAAAAATTTGATTAATAATAAAAAAAAAAAGTAATAATCATATCCTATTTACCAACCCCTCCGCTGAGGCAGGATATGACACAAGGTCAATTTTTAAGCGGAGTTTAACAGGTTTGAATTTAGAGTTTTCCTTCTCCTAGACTAGTTGCCTCACCAAGGCTGAAGAACCTAGTCTGCCCTACTATTTAACCATAGCTGGAGGGAGAATAATTGGATTCATAACTTTCCCAAGGGTATTAGTGCTATGTGAAATGCAATCAGTCTCGTCCAGGATTTGAACTCGTGTCGCCGTGTCCATGTAATAATCTTATCGAACCCAGGACAGGAGTTTACGAAATTCAATATCTGTATTGGAATAAAGAGACGAATTTAAAAAAACATTAGGGAAAACACAAATAATAGTTTGGTTAAACATAATTAAGAAATATATCACAACTTTAATTCTAAAAATTTTAAAGTGTTAGTTTATATAGATAAAAAATGCCGGAAAATTGTTGAATCAAGTATCATTTTAAATTACAACACAATCAGAGACAAGGTTTTTCATTTAATTACGTTATTTTGTCAAAAATCCCTTAATTCAAATAATTTTGTTTTATCGCTTACACATAGATAGATAGATAGATAGATAGATAGACCAAATAGATTGAGGGAAATAAAAAGAAGCAGTGTGATATTGTTAGGGACAGATATGTTATGGAATAAATGAAATATGCAGATATGAATAAAATAAGATAAATATGAAGATAGATAGATAGATAGATAGATAGATATGAACAGACTGAAATAGATAGATAGATAGAAACAGACTGAGATAGATAGATAGATAGATAGATAGATATGATTTGTTTAATAAAATATGTTACGTTTTTTAAATGATTTTCGAACTGTAATTACGTTGCGTATATTTGAAACAGAACGCCACCAACGGAAAATAAAATATTTAAAACTTGCTCACTTTTTCGTTTCGTTTAACAATCCGTACGTCCCGATGAAGGTTTTAAGTTTTCATCATTGTCTGAGGATCTTGCGTTTTGTTTTTTGTTTTTTTTCTTTTCTCTTCTTATGGAGGGTTTTGCTTTTTTTAAAAATATTTTTACATTTTAACACTATCGTATATATATATATATATATATATATATATATATATATATATATATATATATATATATATATATATGCGTTTGTGTGTAGTTGAGCAGCAGTCCTTCATTCAAGCATGTTTGATAAAATAATAAAAACACATTTTGTCTATATAATTTTGTTAATATCGCTTCAAGTTTCCTGATAAGTGTTTTGGTTTCAGCTTGATGAATTTACCAAAATTGTTTCTAGCGCTTTCGGACCTTCCTTAGGCCATCATCAGGGGTTGCTCGCAGTATCTTTTTTTTTTAAGTTTTTGGAAAGAGTTTTTTAGGTTTTAGATAACAAAATTATGTAAACGCAGGCTTAGATAAAACTGAGTTGCTGATGAATTTAAAAAACAGAACGCTATCAACGAAAATAGCATATTATCAAGAAATATGGAATATTTTTAAAAAAAAAAACAAAATACAAACTAAAGGCATTTCAAAATATTGTCGTTATTTTCAAAATTAATTCTATTAATTTTTTTTTATTTTTCTTATATATGTAGGGATTCTTGGAATTATAGTCGTAACTTATTAGTATTCCCGTGCCATTATAGTGGTACCTTCAACTAGAATTTGTCGAAATTTGGTGTTGGGAATAGAATTGGTTTTAAGATGTAAGGCTATGGAGCCAGAACCATTAAGGAACACCGTAAGCCGTCTTGAAAGAGTTGTAATGGTAAGACCAACATACGTATTATTTTCTTTGGAGACACAGTCTCCCAAGGGACATTTGAACATATATATGACGTTTGTCATATATATATATATATATATATATATATATATATATATATATATATCACTTGTAATGACTTATACTTAAGATTTATTATATAGTTTAGGTTTTTTGTTATTATTTAAGACAGTCAACCTAATTGTCTCTTAAAGTTTATAGCGATTTAATATGAATTGTTTTCGTGTTTAAGATAATTGCAAACTTTTTGATAAATGGCCTCTTAAAATATTAAAACTATAAAGTGTTGATTTGTTTAAAATGATAGTGAAATGATTATTTTAGTGGCTCTTAAAACATTGATATTATAACTAAATATGAATTTTTTAGCTGTTTAAAATTATTGTGAACTTTATTAATACATTGGCCCTTAAAACATTAATATTGCAATTAAATATGGAGTCTGGAAACTTATTTAATGATCCTCGTATATCTTTAAAACGAAGTGTTATTATCAAGATGGGCATCAAGACAGTTCCTTAGCCTCCCTATAGTCCAGACCTTGCTCCCTGTGACTTGTGGTTATTCCCTAAGCTCAGAGGCTGTCGTTATCAGACAATTGAGGAAATGAAAGAGGCTGTGAAATTTGGTGTTGGGAATAGAATGGGTTTTAAGATGTAAGGCTATGGAGTTAAAATCATTAAGGTGCATCGTAAGCCGTCTTGAAAAGAGTTGTAATGGTAAGACCAACATACGTATTATTTTCTTTGGAGACACAGTCTCGCAAGGAACATTTGAACATATATATGACGTTTGTCCTATATATATATATATATCACTTGTAATGACTTATACTTAAGATTTATTATCTAGTTTAGGTTTTTTGTTATTATTTAAGACAGTCAACCTAATTGTCTCTTAAAGTTTATAGCGATTTAATATGAATTGTTTACGTGTTTAAGATAATTGCAAACTTTTTTGATAAATGGCCTCTTAAAATATCTAAACTATAAAGTGTTGATTTGTTTAAAATGATAGTGAAATGATTATTTTAGTGGCTCTTAAAACATTGATATTATAACTAAATATGAATTTTTTAGCTGTTTAAAATTATTGTGAACTTTATTAATTCATTGACCCTTAAAACATTAATATTGCAATTAAGTATAAAGTGTTTACCAGTTTAAAATAATTAGGAACTTTATTATTTTATGCTTAAAGCATTGGTTTCTGAAACAGGTATTACTACCCACTTCTGATCAGAACCCCGAAGCAATGACAGAAATAGGGGTGACTTCACTCTTCTCAGACCTCTTGAACCGTAGCCTCATTACCAGATAGATTATAGTTTCATACCCAGGACACTCTTTTTTTGTGTGAGATTACCCCACTCGGCTTGGATATTGTGCAACCAGCCAAAAAAAATGAGATCTATTGGCCAAACAAACACTGGATAGATAATGACGCGTTTCAGTTTTACAAATGGTCGAAGAGTGAATCGACTGGAAAACTGTAACAACAAGAAGGATACAAATAATGAACGATTCATTGGCCAAGTGAGTAGGGTGTTAGCCGGTGATCCGGAAGACCTAGGTTCAATCCCAGGTCGAGTCATATCAAAGACTTTAAAAATGGTACTTGGTACCTCCTTGCTTAATACTCAGCAATATAAGGTACGTATCGAGAATAAAGTGGAGCAATCCAGGGAAAGGAGTAGCACCCTCCCTTACACCCCGGTGTAGTAGCTATTGAAAAGGGAGCCTTCTGCTTGCCCTCGACAGGGCGAGCTCCTGGCGAGCGCCCCGGGGCCTGTTCTGGACTTCGGTCCGGAGCGTGGCCCTGGAAAAGGAACAATGGCAGACTTGGGGCCTTTAATTAGGCACCTAGTTTCGACTAGGCTACCTTCGGGTGGGCGAGCTGCATTTTTGTCTCCTTTGTCCCCCTTGTACGGCACTAGATCATGCGTCTAGTTTAAGCCGCAAACTGGCATCGTGAAACTGCTTGCCTCATCAGGCTCACATTGCACTAAGTGAGCCGATGAGCAGCACAGACAAGCAGGGTTCGAGTCTCGGCTCGTTCCCGACCTTCCCCTCCCCTTTATCCCCACTTTAATCGGCCTTCGGGCTTTTGACCTTGTGTAAAGTCGTGTCTGGTGGGAGGCAGCGACAAATACTCGCCAACCTACCTTGAAAGATTAATGAATCAAGTCAAATTCCTACCCTACTGACTGGGCCGACAGTGTCTTTTGCAAAGGAGTAAAACCCTCCGCCCTAAAAGTAGTGTTTCCTGGATTTAACACTAAACAACATTTGTTCGTAAGTCGTAGGAGCCTTCGTTTCAATTCCTCCCGAGTCTACTCTGACCCGGAGTGGTAGAGTCTTCTCTATTGGTCAAATAGACCAGTTTGAAAAATATTACGATTAGATAGAAATGCTTGAAACCATATAACTGTGT
>OY757947.1:40542769-40570269 GCA_963585895.1 Sepioteuthis lessoniana | reverse complement strand
AACTTTGAAAGAATTTATATTAAGAATTTACAAAATTTACGATGAAATATGAACCAAAAAAGATTTTTATAGACTTGATATCTTACAAATACAACATGGCATATCAAATGAGAATTTTTTTTTAAATTCAGATCTTTGGAGGGCAAATCCTAGTGGCGTTATGGCTTACTTGATGGACAACAGCATCGTAGAACGCGAGTTCTAACTCAATTAGCGCCATTAAGCTCACATTCGGACAAATATGGGAAATTATCTGTTTAAATTTCTGAAATGAAGCTTCATAATTTTCTTTCATTTAGAGTATTCGGAAGGTCGTCTTCATCTTCGGCCTTCTTCAGGACTTGGTCCGAAATTCCGTGTAGTTTCGTTAAGAAACATCTGAAGAAGTCCGAAAAACATATCAACCGAACGTTGTGAATATAACAATAAAGATGAAGACAATAGTCCGAACAATCTAAAGGATAAAACACCAGGGGAAGTTAGGAACTATGTTAATCCCAACAGCTATGGATAAAATAGAATCACTGCTGTTCTTCTACAAGAGAGGCTTTGGCATTAGATAAGTGGATAAATATTATTCTATCAAATATTTTTAAAAGTGTATTTTAGGTATGGGCCAGTTCGCATATAGTTGCAGCATAAATATAAACGAAGATATGTACGTAATCCTCAAACACTCCAATATGCTTCGTCGGTGCAAACTATTAGGATCTGAATTTGAGCAGAAGTGAAACTTACCACACGTTTTATATATATATATATATATATATATATATATATATATATATATATATATATCATCATGTCGTGCTGTGAGCACGGATATCCCTGACCCTCTCTCGACACTTTTCCCTATCGTTCATCGCCTCAGGCAGGTCTTCAGGACAACATCCTGTATCCTCACATAGTTGCTGAATGTATGTTCGTGCTGGTCATCCTGCTTTTGCACGGCCATGTGTGGGGGTCCATAAGAGTACATCACTTATGAGTTCGTCCCTGATTCTCCAGCTGTGTCCTGCATGTCTGGTTCGTCTAACTTGAATAGTTTTCGTGATAGGAGGCAGGTGGCCGTACAGTTGGTGTCTTGTGGGGTGTTGCCGCCAGGACTTTTTCAAGATTGCTCGCAGCATTCTTGTGTAATTGCCGTCTAGCTTCTTCTACAGCCGTTTTGTTAGAGTCCATGTAGTGCATCCATATAGCAGTATCGATGTGACCGCTGCCTGGAAGAAACTGCGTTTCATTTACCGGTTAGGTCTGATTTCCATATGATCGGTAGCCTATTGATAGCTGTCCATGCTTTCGTTAACCTCCTGTCGATGTCCTTTTCGGTTATCAAACTAGCTTTATTCTGCTTAAAAACTGACCTTGTGTCACATCCTGCCCGTGAAGGAGTGTTGTTTATATAAATTATATATATATATATATATATATATATATATATATAAAGAAAAATTATCACGGTAATCCAAGTTGGAGAGATATATTGAGAAGCAAAGTCGACACTATAGCGTTTCGGTTCTAGTGAACCATCATCAGGACTATGAGGGATGATATTAGTGATGTTAAATCAACGATGGATGTTTTAAAAAAAAAACATCACTAATATTATCCCTCATAGCCCTGATGATGGTTTATTAGAACCGAAACGCTATACTGTCGACTTTGCTTATAAATAAATGAACCTCCCTTCTAGTTGGATTACCTTGTTATCAATTTTTATATATATATATATATATATATATATATATATATATATATATATATATATATATATATCTTCTGAAAACGAACTGTAACTCCACATTCGCGTTTCTGTGACAGGACAGAGCATGTAAAAGAGTCATCTGACGAGACGGAGAATATACCAATAATATTCTCCGCCGAAATAAATTTATTATGACGGCTTAACCGAGTTTGAGTCTCCATTTAATTGTACTATATATATATATATATATATATATATATATATATATATATATATATATATATCAATTTAGTTTATCTTTAACTTACAGAATCCTGAAAAAGATCACAGCCAAAAAGTTGGGTTTGGTCATAAGATAATTTCTCTTTTAAGAAAATATAATTTATTTATGACTAATTTAGCAATGAATTAATTTCAATATTCGTCATTAATTTTAATATTCGTCATTAATTTCAATCATTTCTTGTTATTTATGAGGTAACTTGTTGATTCCTCTGACGTTAAAGTTTCGAGCTCAAAAAGTTTGCCTCAAACGATTTTGCCTGATTTTCTTGAGGACTTTTTCCCTTTTTTTTGTTATTCGGAGAATTTTGAAGAAAACGAAAAAAATTACTTCATGGAAGATCTGGTGATTATGGTAGATGGGTTAGAACAGACCAGTCTTAATCCAATATTTTTGTTAAATGTGACCTTGTGTTATCATTGAGAAGCACAACGTTTCTCCTATTCACATGTTGGAGAGTTCTTTAGAAGATTTTCATGCTCACTTTTCCGATTTTTTTTAAGTGGCGGCAAATTGTCAATTCAGATGTGTTGAGGTCAAGTGCTAATTCTCGAGTACTTTTGTGCAGATTGCATTCAACCAATTTTCTTAAAGCATCTTCATCAAGATCTTATGAGCCTCCTAGTCTGTGTTCATCTCTTAATCCCGTATCGCCAGGATTAAACTTTGAAAAGCAATTTCAGACTTGGCGGTCAGTAATAACACGTTGGCCATTAAACACTAGACATTTATTTGGTTGTTTCTCTTGCATTTTTGTTATTAATAAACTCTCATAACATTTACATGTCGAATATGCATTTTCCGTTCGTTCATTTCAAGGGCGTGACATCATAGATTAAATAAAGTTGACCACTATTTCACTACGGAAATAAGAATGACCAATGAAGGCGTTCTTTAATTTGGTTATTTCTTGTAAATATTGGAAGTTTGGAATTTGTTGTTAAATTTGGTTTTTAAAAATTGAAATTATTTATTACCCAACCCAGAGAGTGTGTGTGTATATATATATATATTTATATATAGTGCAATTAGAAGGAAATGAAGACTTGTCGCTATGAACATGTAATCGTCCTTGTTTTTGTTTTTTTATTATGAATATGAGGAAGCCAAATGTCCAGCTTGTTCAGTTTTCCTATCTTGTTCAATTGGCGGCAGATTGTCAATTCGGATATGTTGAGGTCAAGTGCTAATTCTCGAGTACTTTTGTGCAGATTGTATTCAACCAATTTTCTTAAAGCATCTTCATCAAGATCTTATGAACCTCCTAGTCTGTGTTCATCTCTTAATCCCGTATCGCCAGGATTAAACTTTGAAAAGCAATTTCAGACTTGACGGTCAGTAATAACACGTTGGCCATTAAACACTAGATATTTTCTTGGTTGTTTCTGTTGCATTTTTGTTATTTTGTTATTAAAATTCCCATAACATTTACATGTCGAATATTCACTTTCAGTTCGTCAGTTTTAGGGGCGTGAGATCATAGATTAAATTAGGATGCACACTCTTTCACTGAAAGCGTTCAATGAAGGCATTCTTTAATTTGGTAATTTCCTGTTGCGTTTAAAACTTTGCTGGTTTAAAATGCGTTTGTAGAAGATACTTTTAAAAAACGTAAATTATTTATAACCTAATTAAGAATTTACATATGATGCACACCCTTAACTTTAGGCTACAAAATTCAGGAAAAATATTTCTCGCGTATAATACATTGACTTTTGGGAATGCGTATCAGGTAAATTTCTAATGAATGTAACATTTGTTCAACTATATCAAGCTTTTGGGTGTTACTGGACATTGGGATAATGGTTAGAGTGTTCGCCTAATGCCCCGGGTAACCAGGGTTCCATCCCAGGTTGAGTCATACCAAAGACTCAAAAAATGCTATCTTGCTTAATACTCAGCATTATAAGGTAAGGATCAAGTGGAAAGAAGTAGCGCTCTCCCCCTTGGTGTAGTAGTTATCAAAAAGGGAGCATTCGGGTCACCCTCGACTACGGTTGCCAACAACTAATGGCATATTAACCTTCTTGGGTTATCTAACGGCAATCCTTACTGAAGATTTGTAGCGGTACTATTTATTCCTTAGATGGGAGGATAAGGGGTTCGTACCTTTCCCAGGGATATTTGTCCGAAAGTGAATATGATAGCGCGACTGGAGTTCGAACTCGCTTACTACGATTCCGCAGGTCAGCGCTTTAGCCATTAGGCCACGAGGACAACCCACTTTGTTTTAACTAAAATAAAAACTTGTATCATTTATACAAGGTTTCGAGACGACAAAGATTTACATATTATTTAGAAGAAATTTAACAAACTTTCGGCGAAAATAAACTCACAGTTGAAGAAATAAATTAAAAACAAACGCACTTTCACATGGCTATTTTTCTGTTGTGGTATAAAACAGAAGATAAAAATATGGTA
The DNA here is from genome assembly GCA_963585895.1 of Sepioteuthis lessoniana. NCBI lineage: Eukaryota > Metazoa > Mollusca > Cephalopoda > Myopsida > Loliginidae > Sepioteuthis > Sepioteuthis lessoniana. The sequence continues at coordinate 40,565,860 of OY757947.1, read as the reverse complement.
GATGGAATAGAACAGACCAGTTTTTATCCAATTTTTTTTTTTTTTTTTTTTTTTTCCTGCGTGATTTTTGTTGAATGCGGCCTTGCGTTATTTTGGAGAAGGACAACGTTTCTCGTATTGACATATTGGAGGGTTCCTTAGAAGATTTTCATGTTCATTTTTTCGATCTTGAACCTTGAGAGGGTTAACATACCGTCTAAACAAACAACCAAATATGGAAATTTGCCGAGACCATACTTATCTGACTAAATATCTTGCTTTCTCTCAAGAACGCAGGACGAAAAAAAATCTGGACGAAAAAAAAAAAGGCAGTTGTCCCATCTGCAAGACTCCTCTCACTAATGTTGTTTGAAAGTATACAGACTGGCACCACAATCAATGCAAACGTTACCAGTATCTCGATGAACACATCATTGTAATGGTCTTTCTGTTCTAGGGTGCCTCACATATAATTGTACATTATATGGAACATCCGTGTAATTTATATTCATGTATATGCGGGTCGACCGGATATAGATGTTCATTTGTTGTGGCGCCAGAGCATGTGTATATTTATAACGATTACGTTATCTGCCTTAAGTAGATACCAAAGAAACCAAGGAAATACTGCTACCGAGCTACAGGCTGAAACCTGATTAGCCCTGACTTGAAAGTTAGTTCACCAAAAAAATGGGGTTCTGATGATATATCATTGTTTTAAATTTGCAGTTGACCTAACAAAGAGGTCAAATCACAATGAAAGTACCCCTTCCAACTAGATAACTAAAGTGAATCAACGATAAGCTTATTCAGTACTTAGATAGCCTACCATATAACGTCCAATTGTGACTGTTTTCGATAGCTGACCATATAACGTTCAATTGTGACTGTTTTAGATAGCTGACAATAAAACGTTCAATTGTGACTGTTTTAGATAGCTGACCATATAACGTTCAATTGTGACTGTTTTAGATAGCTGACCATATAACGTTCAATTGTGACTGTTTTAGATAGCTGACCATATAACGTTCAATTGTGACTGTTTTCGATAGCTGACCATATAACGTTCAATTGTGACTGTTTTAGATAGCTGACCATATAACGTTAAATTGTGACTGTTTTAGATAGCTGACCATATCACGTTCAATTGTGACTGTTTTAGATAGCTGACCATATAACGTTAACTTGTGACTGTTTTCTATAGCTGACCATATAACGTTCAGTTGTGACTGTTTTAGATAGCTGACCATATAACGTTCAATTGTGACTGTTTTAGATAGCTGACCATATAACGTTCAATTGTGACTGTTTTAGATAGCTGACCATATAACGTTCAATTGTGACTGATTTAGATAGCTGACCATATAACGTTCAATTTAGACTGTTTTAGATAGCTGACCATATAATGTTCAATTGTGACTGTTTTAGATAGCTGACCATATAACGGTCAATTGTGACTGTTTTCGATAGCTGACCATATAACATTCAATTGTGACTGTTTTAGATAGCTGACCATATAACGTTCAATTGTAACTGTTTTCGATAGCTGACCATATAACGTTCAATTGTGACTGTTTTAGATAGCTGACCATATAACGTTAAATTGTGACTGTTTTAGATAGCTGACCATATAACGTTCAATTGTTACTGTTTTCGATAGCTGACCATATAACGTTCAATTGTGACTGTTTTAGATAGCTGACCATATAACGTTAAATTGTGACTGTTTTAGATAGTTGACCATATAACGTTCAATTGTGACTGTTTTCGATGGCTGACCATATAACGTTCAATTGTGACTGTTTTAGATAGCTGATCATATAACGTTCAATTGTAACTGTTTTAGATAGCTGATCATATAACGTTCAATTGTAACTGTTTTAAATAGCTGACCATATAACGTTTAATTGTAACTGTTTTAAATAGCTGACCATATAACGTTCAATTGTGACTGTTTTCGATAGCTGACCATATAACGTTCAATTGTGACTGTTTTAGATAGCTGACCATATAACGTTCAATTGTAACTGATTTCGATAGCTGACCATATAACGTTCAGTTGTGACTGTTTTAGATAGCTGACCATATAACGTTCAATTGTGACTGTTTTAGATAGCTGACCATATAACGTTAAATTGTGACTGTTTTAGATAGCTGACCATATAAAGTTCAATTGTGACTGTTTTCTATAGCTGACCATATAACGTTCAGTTGTGACTGTTTTAGATAGCTGACCATATAACGTTCAATTGTGACTGTTTTAGATAGCTGACCATATAACGTTCAATTGTGACTGTTTTAGATAGCTGACCATATAACGTTCAATTGTGACTGATTTAGATAGCTGACCATATAACGTTCAATTTAGACTGTTTTAGATAGCTGACCATATAATGTTCAATTGTGACTGCTTTAGATAGCTGACCATATAACGGTCAATTGTGACTGTTTTCGATAGCTGACCATATAACATTCAATTGTGACTGTTTTAGATAGCTGACCATATAACGTTCAATTGTAACTGTTTTCGATAGCTGACCATATAACGTTCAATTGTGACTGTTTTAGATAGCTGACCATATAACGTTAAATTGTGACTGTTTTAGATAGCTGACCATATAACGTTCAATTGTGACTGTTTTAGATAGCTGACCATATAACGTTAAATTGTGACTGTTTTAGATAGTTGACCATATAACGTTCAATTTTGACTGTTTTCGATGGCTGACCATATAACGTTCAATTGTGACTGTTTTAGATAGCTGACCATATAACGTTCAATTGTAACTGTTTTAGATAGCTGACCATATAACGTTCAATTGTAACTGTTTTAAATAGCTGACCATATAACGTTTAATTGTAACTGTTTTAAATAGCTGACCATATAACGTTCAATTGTGACTGTTTTCGATAGCTGACCATATAACGTTCAATTGTGACTGTTTTAGATAGCTGACCATATAACGTTCAATTGTAACTGTTTTCGATAGCTGACCATATAACGTTCAGTTGTGACTGTTTTAGATAGCTGACCATATAACGTTCAATTGTGACTGTTTTAGATAGCTGACCATATAACGTTAAATTGTGACTGTTTTAGATAGCTGACCATATAACGTTCAATTGTGACTGTTTTCGATAGCTGACCATATAACGTTCAATTGTGACTGTTTTAGATAGCTGACCATATAACGTTCAATTGTGACTGTTTTAGATAGCTGACTATATAACGTTCAATTGTGACTGTTTAAGATAGCTGACCATATAACGTTCAATTGTGACTGTTTTAGATAGCTGACCATATAACGTTCAATTGTGACTGTTTTAGATAGCTGACCATATAACGTTCAATTTAGACTGTTTTCGATAGCTGACCATATAACGTTCAATTTAGACTGTTTTAGATAGCTGACCATATAACGTTAAATTGTGACTGTTTTAGATAGCTGACCATATAACGGTCAATTGTGACTGTTTTAGATAGCTGACCATATAACGTTCAATTGTGACTGTTTTAGATAGCTGACCATATAACGTTCAATTGTGACTGTTTTAGATAGCTGACCATATAACGTTCAATTGTTACTGTTTTAGATAGCTGACCATATAATGTTCAATTGTGACTGTTTTAGATAGCTGACCATATAACGTTCAATTGTGACTGTTTTAGATAGCTGACCATATAACGTTAAATAGTGACTGTTTTAGATAGCTGACCATATAACGTTAAATAGTGACTGTTTTCGATAGCTGACCATATAACGTTCAATTGTAACTGTTTTAGATAGCTGACCATATAACGTTAAATAGCGACTGTTTTCGATGGCTGACCATATAACGTTCAATTGTGACTGTTTTAGATAGCTGACCATATAACGTTCAATTGTGACTGTTTTAAATAGCTGACCATATAATGTTCAACTTGACTGTTTTAGATAGCTGACCATATAACGTTAAATAGTGACTGTTTTCGATAGCTGACCATATAACGTTCAATTGTGACTGTTTTAGATAGCTGACCATATAACGTTAAATTGTGACTGTTTTAGATAGCTGACCATATAACGTTCAATTGTGACTGTTTTAGATAGCTGACCATATAAAGTTCAATTGTGACTGTTTTAGATAGCTGACCATATAACGTTCAATTGTGACTGTTTTAAATAGTTGACCATATAACGTTCAATTGTGACTGTTTTAGATAGCTGACCATATTAGTGTAATAACCTAAGGCCCCAGAGACAAACTTTTTTACATAATACTCTTATCGTAACCAAATTTAGCTTCTCGTGGTGTAACGGTTAAAGCAATGGACTATGGAATCGTTGTAAGCGAGTTCGTACTCCAGTCGCGCTATTACGTTCGCTTTCGGGCAAACACCCTTGCGGAAAGGTATGAACCCCCAACTATCCTCCCAGCTGTGGGTTAAATAGTACCACTACTGTTCCTCAAGGAGAATAGATTTGGCATTAAATAACCTACAAAGTTTGATACGCCATTAAACAAAGAAACCAGACCAAACCAATCACCCCTAAATAAAAGGAACTAAAAATTAAATTAAAAAACGCAACTAATTTCCGAGCCAGTTTGTTTAATGGCATATCAACTTTTGTGGGTTATTTAATGCCAAAGCCAACCTCGTAGAAGAACAGTCTTGGTATCATTCAACTTAAGACCGGGGGATAAGGGGGCTCATGCATTTCTCAAAGGTGTTAAGTCTGAAAGTGAACATAATAGCGCGGCTCTGATTCGAACTCACATACAACGCTGTCAGAGTCTAGTACTTTATGCACTACACCACGAGGAACATACTTAAGTTGCCAATGTTTAACACAATTTACAAGACCAAAAAATCAATAAACACTAAATAAAAATGCACCTTTAATTCTTGAATTATTTTCCAATGTGAAGGATAAAATTAGACACTGAAGGTTCGTGAGTTGGAGCCGCAAATTACCACATTCATTGTTTAAAGTACTTCTCTATTTGTTTAGGATATAATACACATGGCTAAATCCAGGTTCCAGCCCAGTTGGACGGAGCTGTAGAATACCCCGACTGCATCTCTACAGAGGGGTAAGACTCCTCTCCCAATGAGTGTCCTCTATATGACACTAAACAATCTGATGGCGAGGCTCCAGTCTTAGACCTTTGGGGAATGTGGAATACCTATTCTTTGCAATTGCTCCCCTGTTCAGTTTGGTAGCACCTGATTGGGTCCTAGCTATGGGTCAAATAGAACTATTTAACATTTAGACGGAGTGCAAATAAATGACTTAAGCTAAACTGAATTGTTAGAAATAGAACTGTTTGATCAATTAACAGAATGTAAATAAATGACTCATGTTTAATTGAATTGTTAATTATACATAGCAATATTTAGAAACTTTTAACAAATGTCTAATGTTAAATTGTGACTGTTTTATAGCAATACTTGAAACCATTTAACTGTGTGCAAACAAATGTCTAATGTTAAATTGTAACTGTTTTATAGCAATGCTTGAAACCATTTAACTGTGTGCAAACAAATGACTAATGTTAAATTGTAACTGTTTGATAGCAATGCTTGAAACCATTTAACTGTGTGCAAACAAATGACTGATGTTAAATTGTGACTGTTTTATAGCAATAGTTAAAACCATTTAACTGTGAGCAAACAAATGAGATCAGGCTCGTTTAAAATGTTGTCTATCAAATGTGTTTACAAATCATCTATAATTAATATAAATATATATATATATATGAACAGGATTTGGCATTAGATAACCTAGAATGGTTGATATGCCATAAAACCAAACCAAACGAAATTATATGTATTTGATTTATATGTATAAAGAGGATTTGGCATTAAATAACCTACAAGGGTTGATATGCCATAAAACTCAACCAAACTAAATCCTATATATTCAATATATATGTATAAAGAGGATTTGACATTAAATAACCTACAAGGGTTGATATGCCATAAAACTCAGCCAAACTAAATCCTATATATTCAATATATATGGAGAGAGGATTTGGCATTAAATAACCTACAAGGGTTGATATGCCATAAAACTCAACCAAACTAAATCCTATATATTCAATATATATTTGGCATTAAATAACCAACAAAGGTTGATATGCCTTAAAACCAATATATATATATATATATATAAACAGGACATGGCATGCCTTAAAACCAATATATATATATATATATAAACAGGACATGGTATTAAATAACCCACAAAGGTTGATATGCCATAAAACCAAATCAAACTAAAACGAGATTCCACCACAAACAAATTTGGAAAAGATTGTAAAATGGACTCAACAGACGCTTGGATTATTTTGCCCCATTATTTTTTTTTTTTTGTTCGTCCCGTAATCTCATGGGCACATAGACTTCATTTCAAAATCGAAAGTCATTTTAGTAAATTCGTCTTTGGGAAAGGTGTCCAATTTACACTTTTCACTTCAACATTGTTGTTCATTTAAAAATTTTGAACAAGTTATATGTGAACGACACAACACTAGTCGCCATCACGGCTAATCAGGCACTCTACAATTCTATGTGAAACAACGATTTTAATTCTTCTGTAATAAAAGGGGTGTGTAAATGCTAACAAGCAAATTTTACCCCTGAGGACCTGTCTGTTTTTATTTCCCCTGCCAAAACTTTATTCAACCTAGGGGTCTATATTTTTATTTCATTTCAAGGGAGACAAAAGTTATTTCAAAAATATATAAAACCCTAATAAGACCTCACGTAGAATCTTGTACTCAGGTCTGTACTCCAGTGTCTAGACGTAGAAATTAAAGAATAATATTAGAATTGGAGGGGATATAAAGTAGAGTGATAAAAATAATAAAAAGAGTGAAATATTACAGTTACTAGAAAAGATTAAAGAAATTAGGGTTAACCTCTTGAAAGAAAAATGAGAGGTGATCTTATTGAAACTTTCTAAATAATTAACGGAATATCTAATCATGGTAGACATGGTTTCAATATTTTTCCTCAAACTGGTAATATACTGTCAAGACAGATTTCAAATATAATGGGGTTGTCTTTGTGGTGTAATGATTAAAGCGATGGACTGTGGAATCTTAGTAAGCGAGTTCGAACTCCAGTCGCGCTATAACGTTTAATTTCGAGCAAATACCTTTGGGGAAGGTATGAACCCCCTTATCCTCCCAGCTATGGGTTAAATAGTACCAATACTGTTCTTCTAGGTGAATAGCTATGACATTAAATAACCTACAAAGGTTGATATGCCATTAAAACAAAGAAACCAATCAAATACTATCTCTATTAACCAATAGGATTTTTTTAGCAAAATGAGTAATATATTTTTGAAACAAATTACCTAATCAGTTAAAAAAAAAACGAGTATAAAAAAAATTGGATTGGATGGTTTCTGAAATGATGGTAAACAAAAAAAAAATACAATGAGATAAATTATTCAATCGAATTCGATCAGTACGTAGATATTGTATTAATGGGAAATGAGATTTTTTTTTTTAATTTTCCTAAGGTTGACGTGAGAACATATTGAAAAACGGAGATGCCCAAGGAGGCAAAAATAATAATAATAATAATAATAATAATAATAATAATAATAATAATAATAATAATAAACGGATCACCCAATCCCTGCCAGAAGACCAGACCTTATAATAAAAAAAAAAGAAGAAGAATTTGTAAAATTGTCAACTTTGCTGTCCCGGCGGATCACAGAATAAATCTGAAGGAATGTGAAAAAAAGAATAAATACCTCGACCTTGCTATAGAATTGAAAAAGCTGTGGAACATGAAATTGACGATTGGGCCAATTGTGATTGGTGCTTTTGGCTCAATAACTAAAAGATTATTAAAAGGCCTACAGGACTTGGAAGTTGGCGGACGGGTAGAGACACTCCAAATGACAGCATTACTGAGAACGGCCAGATTCCTGAGACGAGTCATGGAGACCTGAGGAGACTTGCTGTCACCCAGACTCCAGTGAAAGACCATCAGCTAGCACTGATGTGAAAAACTCTAAAGAAGGAAATAATAATAATAATAATAATAATACGAACCTCTTTGAAAAGCCCTGAACAGAGCAAACTTTTTTAAAAAACGACAAAGGCTGTTTTATCACTACATGAATTTATCCGACCCATTTCCGACCATGGGCAGGAGGCGACAGAAAATCAATGTTGAACCGGAGTAAAGCTGGTTTCGAATTCAGAGTTTGTAGTTCGCCGATAACGATTGTTACGCCTTGGCTAAAGCGCCCAATCTGCCCCAGAAGAGATGAATTCATACTGGAGCATTAGCGCGAAGTAAAACGCTAATAATCTTATCAAAGATTATAGCGTAGAAATAACACACGTGAAACACTAAGTAATAAGCGATGTACAAAATAATAGACCATTCTTTTAAAGTTTAAACCTGATAAGTTTATTTGATTGGTTCGGCTTGAGTGTTGGCCAATTTTTCCGAGAGACCGAGATTCAATCCCAGGTCGGGTCATAAAGATTTAAAAAATGGTACCTGATGCCACCTTGCTAAACTTTCGGCACTATGAATTACGGATCAAGGGTAAAGTGGAGCAATCAAGGGAAAGGAGTAGCGCCCTCTCCTACACCGGTGTAGCAGCTTGACTTCGGTCACCAACATATATATATATATATATATATATATATCCTATTTACCAACCCCTCCGCTCAGGCAGAATATAACACAAGGTCAGTTTTTTAAGCGGAGTTTAATAGGTTTGAATTCAGAGTTTTCCTTCTCCTAGACTAGTTGCCACATCAAGGCTGAAGAACCTAGTCTGCCCTACTATTTACCCATAGCTGGAGGGAGAATAATTGGATTCATACCTTTCCCAAGGGTATTAGTGCTCGTTGAGGATTTGAACTCGTGTCGCCGTGTGCATTTCCTACGACGATAACCATTACACCACGGGGCTCGATCAAAAGGTTCTAAGCCTCAACGAGAAAGAAAAGCAGTAGCTGAACATTTGTAACTGAGATCTGGGTTTTGTTGGATTTCTTTGTTTAATGGCATATCAAGCTTCGTGGATTATTTAATGCCAAAGCCATCCTTGTTGAAGAATAGTTGTGGTACTATTTAATCCATTGCTGGAGCGAGAAGGGGGTCCATGCCTTTCCCAAGGGTATTAGTCCGAAAGTGAATGTAATAGCGCGACTGCGATTCGAATTCAGTCACTACAGCATGAGATTTTTGGGAATGAGCAAGCTTGCAGCAAGATGGATTCTGATGCGCGGGCACATTTGACTCTCCGACTCTCAGAAGAGGCTTAAAACTTTTTGAACGATCCTCCTACCTAGATAAACCGTGAAACTTGTTTTTTAGTGGGTAGATTTTTATTGTTTTTTATTATGGGGGGGCGTTACATACTGGGCAGTGTCTCCACCCCAATAAGGTCACAGAACATCAACCACCCATCGGGGGAAAATAATAGAGGTAGACGAAAATATATTACAATCAAATTCAGCCCAAAAGACCAAATTCAGTACACAGATACCTGGAGCCGAGACAAAAAGTTACAAGTTATACATAAATGGTCCACTAACCCCCTAAAATTCTACGAAAAATACATATATATATATATATATATATATATATATGCAGGTGCCCGTGGTGTAATGGTTATCGTCGTTGGAAATGGACACGGCGACACGAGTTCAAATTCTCAACGAGACTGATTGCATTTCACATAGCACTAATACCCTTGGGAAAGAGATGAATCCAATTATTCTCCCTCCAGCTATGGGTAAATAGTAGGGCAGACTAGGTTCTTCAGCCTTGGTTAGGCAACTAGTCTAGGAGAAGGAAAACTCTGAATTCAAACCTGTTAAACTCCGCTTAAAATTTGACCTTGTGTCATATCCTACCCGAGCGGAGTGGTTGGTTAATATATATATATATATATATATATAATGAAAATATATATGATGATAAACTGTAAATAAAAAGAAAAATGTCGTAGCTGTTTATTTTATAATAGATTACAACGCTATATAACGTGAAAAAAGAAAAAAAATCATCAGATGAACATGAAAAACCGAAATAAATCTATTAGGAAATAAGATTTCTAATTTCCTCGTATTTTGACCAAAAATATATATATTTCGCTCTCCAGGTATATTTTGTATCAAATAGCCGTGCATTGAGCACTCATTTTAGGATATTCACAGTCCTTATTCACTTGATATATATATATATATATATATAGTATCGATAATTACTTAGTGAGTCAAGAACTAACCTACTATAGTTTCGACTAACCTACTATAGTTTCGACTAACCTACTATAGTTTCTACTCATCAGGGTACCTAATCCCGACGCTTAGGCGAAATTATAGTAGGTTAGTTCCTGATTCACTAAGTAATCATCGTTACTATTTTGCTCTACTTAGTATTGAACACTTTTTGCATTGTAGCTTAGCAGCCCTAACGGTTATTTTTTTCTTTTGACCAACCAATTGTGTGTCTTTTGATTTTTTTTCAATTGGTATGACAAGGTTGGTCTTTTCTTTTTTTTCCTATATATATTTTCCCCCTTGGCAGTGAGTGATGCGTTGTATATTTTCTGCTACAAATCACTTGCCGTTTTTTTTTTTTACCGTAAGGGCTATTATTTAATATATATATATATATATATATATATATATATGCATGTTGGATCCTTTCAAGTTTCCTGATAAATGCCATGGTTTCGGGTTGGAATTAGTGGATGAACTTACCGAAATTGTCCCGAGCGCTTTCGGTAAATTTTGGTAAATTTATCCACCAATTCTAACCTGAAACCAAGACACTTATCAGGAAACTTGAAAGGATCTTAATAAAAATATAGAGACAAAATGGGTCTTTATTATTCAACCAAACACGCTTAAATGAAAGACTGCTGCTAACCAAACACACACACACACACACACACACACACATATATATATATATATAAGATGGAAGAAATATTACTTAAAAAAACAAATTTATGAAGTATTTGATTTAATGAATGTTTCACTCATTTACAAGCTTTAGGCACGAGACCATTATTCAGACTCTTGAAGAATTGAAAGGTAGTAGGTACAATCTAAAAAGTTTTCGTTTCTATATTTTTAAAGATCTATTAGAATTAGCGTCCCAAGATATGTTACGAAATGAGTCATTTTGCAACATATCTTGGAACGCTGACATTTTGACTAAAGCGTCGAACTTCCGGCACAAAGAAAGCGAGTTCAAACTCCAGTAGCGCTATTACGTTTTGGTTCCGGATTAATACCCTTGGCTAAAATTATGAACTCCATTATCCTTCAAGGATCCCTGCTATCAACACGACTAAATATGTACATAATCTTTATGTATATACATGAATATATATTACATACACATATATACATAATTCTAAATATGCGGGTTTCGATCCCAGCTTCAAGCGTCCTATATGTCTAGCCACATTGAAGAGTTGTGATACAACGAAACAGTCTGTCTGGTATCCGGTAAGATATAAAATATAAACAAACGAACGCTACTACTTAATACCTTATAATTCCCTAGCTGACGTGGTACGCTTGTTGGCCGGGCCGTCTGATACTAAGTCTAACGTAAAGTTGGGTGGGTTTCTATCCCAGCTTCAAGCGTCCTACGTGTCTCGCCACACTGAAAAGTTGTGATACAACGAAACAGTCTGTCTGTGGATGACAATATATATATATATATATATATAATTTTCTATATTTCTATAAATGCATAGATATAAATTTTGTATACATGCAGATATAATAGCCAATATATATTTACACATACTTAAATAAATATATTTCGTCTAGATCAAAGAAGAATTCCATCATATATATATAATTTTATATAATACGTATCCAAATTTAGTTCCATCTCTCAACACTTCAAAGTGCATACACACTCCTTCTCCAAAAACAGAAAAAATTGTAACCGAAAATACCTCCATATTATACAAATTAACCTTCCTTAAATAATATAAACTTTGAACATAGCAATGATATTCCAAAAAGCTTTAAACACTTTTCCCGACAATTATTTGTCCCACCACGAGAAAAATTATTTTCTTCCGTAAATTTTTCTTCCTACTCTTTATATAAATGTATATGACTCATTATAGTGTTTGTCATTTCATTATTCGTTCCACTAAAGATGGCTTCAGCTGGGGTCAAAAAGACTTGGGGAAAATATTTCAATTCATTTATTCCGAAAATCAAATGATTCATACTATGATCTGAATGGATCAATGATAAAATCGATAGAAACGAAGTGTCTGTCCTATTTAATTAAACATGTATAAAAGAGAAAATTTTATCTAAATATTCAAATTTCTTTTATATATATATATATATATATATATATATATACGTGTGTGTGTGTGAATATATATATATATATATATGTTATTTGTTGACATCAAAGAAACAATGGAATTATACATATATATATATATATATATGTACATACATATATATATATATAATAGTCATCTGACGAGACGGAGGGTATAATAATATTCTCCGCTGTTTATAAATTTATTATGACGACTTAACCGAGTTTCAGTCTCCACCAAATTGTACTATATATTGTACTAATATATATATATAGTACAAATTGTACTATATAGATATATATATATATATATATAGTACAATTTGGTGGAGACTGAAGTTATATATATATATATATATAACTTCAGTCTCCACCAAATTGTACAATATATATATATATATATATATATAGTACAATTTGTACTATATATATATATATATATATATATATATATATATATTGTACAATTTGGTGGAGACTGAAACTCAGTTAAGTCGTCATAAAGAATTTATTTCGGCAGAGAATATTATTATACTCTCCGTCTCGTCAGATGACTATTTACATGCTTCTCTCTTGTTGCAGGACACTGGATATATATATATATATATATATATATATATATATATATATATATATATATATATATATTCTTTTCTGCAATAGAGGAAATACCAGGAGCGATGGACGACAGGGACGGATGATGAGAGAGACTTAGGAGGCTTCTTTCTATCTGCATGACTTGGTAACGCTGATTTCGCTGAACCCATCCAAATGCGTGTATTTCGTCACTGGGGAAGATTAGTCATAACACACCGAGGAGCCTATGCTCCCTACTGATAATGAAGTATCCCTTTCTCTTGAACTTATCGATCTCTACATGCAATCATTGCCTGATTTAATCCAGTTAAACTAACAATGAGTCTAATCTTGATTAAAATGAAACTAGTGTTCAAGCCACATACTGGAGGTGAAATGAGGGAAAGTGGTGCTGGTCACAATCGGTGCTTACAAATTAATGAAAATTAATTACTATCATCACAAGCATCTAATCTTTGATTCATTGCGTGAAACTGATAGTCAGGTTGAAATGATTGTAACAGCTGTGATCAAAAGTTTTAATAACAGATTTTAATAATCGATCGACATTCCACTTATATATATATATATATATATAGCGAGAGAGAGACTGGGATGAGTACATTCATATATATTCATATATATATACATATAATGAGAGAGAGAGAGAGAGAGAGAGAGAGAAAGAGAGGGATGTGTACATTCATATATATATATATATATATATCGAAAGAGAGGGTGGAATGTGTACATTCATATATATCCATTTATATATATATATATATATATATATAGAGAGAGAGAGAGAGAGAGAGACTAGGATATGTACATTCCTATATATTCATATATATATATATGGAGAGAGAGAGAGAGACTGGGATATGTACATTCATATATATTCATATATATACACATATAATGAGAGACAGAGAGAGAGAGTGGGATGTGTACATATATATATATATATATATATATATATATATATATCGAAACAGAGGGTGGAAAGTGTACATTCATATATATCCATTTATATATATATACATATATATATATATATATATATAGCGAGAGAGAGGCAAGGATATGTACATTCATACATATTCATATATATATATATATAGAGAGAGAGAGAGACTAGAATATGTACATTCATATATATATATATATATATATATATATATATATATATATATGTGTGTGTATATAAAGCGGGAGAGAAACTGGGATGTGTACATTCATATATATTCAGATAGATAGATAGATTGTGATGTATATATAGACATAGTGATATATATATATATATATATATATATATACATATATATATATGCCTTCTCTATGCAAGCAAACCCCAAGTACTTCTTTAATTTATTAGGAGATATCTCTTGCTTGATTCAGGGTGGTTTTAATTTTTTTTCCGCCTCCCCTTGGTCTTTCTATCATTCTCATTTTCACCCAACTTTTTATTTTAGATTATTTAATTTTTTTAAACGATTTCTAAAGGCTGCCACTTGACAAATCTCAGATGAAAGGGCTCTTGCGATTTCAATAAATTCTACATTTTGCGACCTCCTAATTTAGCATAGTAATTTAGTATTTCCCTCTTTATATATATATATATATATACATATATATCAAAGTCTGTCTGTCTCTCTCTCTCTCTATATATATATATATATAAATGTATCACATAATTTGTGTGTGTGTGCAAAGCTTTTCAAACAAATTGAGCACTCCGGTATACGGTGACGCAAAATATAAACAAACTGTTGGCTGAGCGGTATGATATTAAGCCTAACGTAAGGTTGCCCGGGTTTCGATCCCAGCTTGAAGCGTCCTGCAAGTCAAGCCACGCTAAAGAGTTGTGATACAACAAAACGGTCTGTGTGGATGACAATATATATATATATATATATGAATAAACAGAGAATTGAAACCATATATATATATATATATATAGATTGATTTCTTTATTTAATTGGATATCAAAGTTTTCCTTGAAGAAGGGTAGCTGAGGTGCTGCTTAACTATTAGAAGAGGAAATAAAGCGTTCCATAACTTTCCCAAGGGTATTCGTCCGAAAACAGGCTCAACTGGAATTCGAGCTGGCTTCCTATGTTTATACAATCCTGCTCGTTAGCTACAACGCCATGGGGACTCCCACTTCTTATATACCAATATACTTCTAAATACCAATCTATATAGGTCCGTAATACCTATCCATATACCCTAAATACCAATTTATATATCCTTAATACCTATATATATGGGTCCTAAATACCTATGTATATATCCTAAATGTATATCTATATAGGTCTTAAATACCCATCTGTATATACTAAATACCTATCTATATAGGTCCTAAATACCTATATATATATATATATATATATATATATATCCTAAATAAAAGTAAGTAAAGTTGGCGACTATAGTCGAGGGTGACCCGAAGGCTCCCTTTTCAATAGCTACTACATCAAGGTGTTGGGGAGGGCACTACTCCTTTCCTTGGATTGCTCCACTTTACCCTTGATCCGTACCTTATAATGCTGAGTGTTAAGCAAGGAGGCATCAAGTACCGTTTTTAAAGTCTTTGGTATGACTCGACCTGTGATTGAATCCAGGTCTCCCGGGCCATTGGCGAGCACTCTAACCATTATGCCAATGTCCGGACATATCCCAAATACCGTTAATACCGCTCTTCATTGAGAATTCATATTGATTGTACCTTTACTAACAAATTTAAATCTAAAGAGTCTCCGTGACATTGAAGCGAACGTGTTGGACTGCAACATTTTGATAAGCGACTTCGAACTCCAGTCGGACTCACTTTTAGACTAATACCCTTTAGAAAGTTATGAGCTCCCTAATCTTCCTAACTGTGATTTAAATCACACAGCTGTTCTTCAACAAGAATCGCTTTGGCATTAAACAAACCACGAAACTTGATATGCCATTAAATTAAACCAAACCAAATAAAGGTTTTTGAAATTTTATCCAAACTGATATTTCCTTGCGTATGAGCAGGGACAGAGAGAGACAGAGACAGAGAGAATGTAAATCATATTTATCTATGAAGCTTAGCTTATTTGTGGCACAAGGCCTGAATCATGGAGCATCCAGTGAGAATTTCACTCCCCAGCAATGGTCTGTTTATCTACCTCACTAACAATTGCATCACGTAAAGTGCCCGACAGAGTGTTCGCCAATGGCCCGGGAGACTTGGGTTCAATCCCATGTCGAGTCATACCAAAGACTCAAAAAATGGTACTTGATGCCTCCTTGCTTAACACTCAGCATTATAAGGTACGGATCAAGGGTAAAGTAGAGCAATCCAGGGAAGGAGTAGCGCCCTCCCCTACACCTTGGTGTAGTAGTTATCGAAAAGGGAACCTTCGGGTTACCCTCGACTATGGTCGCCAACTTTACTTACTTATATACTTATAAATAACTGCATATATATATATATATATATATATATGGGGGGGTTAGTATCTCAGTCTAATCTTATTATACGTTTACGTAATTTTTGCAAAGTTATAAAAAATCCTTAAAAACTTTTTTAAAAAATATTTACTCTCGCAAATGACCCCTAATAATGATCCACGAAAGGTCCGAAAGCCCTCGGGACAATTTTGGTAAATTCATGAATAAAATCCAACCTAAAACCAAGACACTAATCAGAAAACTTGAAAAGATCCTAATAAAATTATATAGACAAAATCTGTCTGTTATTTAATCAAACCTGCTTAAATGAAGGACTGCTACCCAAGTACACGCATGCATATATATATATATATATAAGTAAGTAAAGTTAGCGACCATAGTCGAGGGTGACCCGAAGGCTCCCTTTTCGATAGCTACTACACCAAGGTGTAGGGGAGGGCGCTACTCCATTCCCAGGATTGCTCCACTTTACCCTTGAACCGTACCTTATAATGCTGAGTGTTAAGCAAGGTGGTATCAAGTTCCATTTTTAAAGTCTTTGGTATGACTCGACCTGGGATTGAACCCAGGTCTCCCGGGCCATTGGCGAACACTCTAACCGCTGGGCCAATGTCCCGGTTGGAAGGAGTAGCGCCCTCCCCTACATCTTGGTGTAGTAGCTATCGAAAAGGGAGCCTTCGGGTTACCCTCGACTATGGTCGCCAACTTTACTTTATGCATATATATATATATATATATATATATACTTGCATATAAATATACATAAATACATGTATATATATATATATATATATATATTAAAATGCATGATCCTGCAGGTCACGACAATACTGACACCCAAAAGTATCGGTGTAATCTTGTAAAAAGACAAATTAACTAGAATGAAGAAAAAAATAAACACCCTAACACTTGCAAGCAAACCCTGATGATGGCCCATGAAAGATCTAAAAGGGCTCGGGACGATTTTGATAAATTCATCTATCAACTCCAACATAAAACCAAAACACTTGTCAGAAAACTTGAAAGGATCTTAATGAAATTATATAGACAAAATGTGTTTTATCATTTAATCAAACATGTTTAAATGAAGGACTGCAACCCAACTATACACATGCATATATATATATATATATAATTAACAATCTTTGCACTTGCAAGCGACCCCAAATGATGGCCTATGAAAGGTTCTAAAGCATTCGGTACCATGTTTGTAAATTCATCTACCAATTTTAACCTAAAACCAAAACACTTTTCGGGAAACTTGAAAGGATATGAATAAAATTATATAGACAAAATGTGTCTTTATTATTTGATCTAACATGCTTAAATGAAGGTCCGCTGCCCAACTACACACACACACACACATACACATATATATATATATACCACACACACACACACACATATATATATATATATATATATATATATATATATTTCTATACAATTACCATATTAAACTCTATCATATTCCACGAGAATGTTGAGAGCAATATTGAACAAGCCCTGGCGACAACACCCCACAAAACACCAACTATACGGCCACTTGCCTCCCATCACGAAAACTATACAAGTTAGACGAACCAGACACGCAGGACACTGCTGGAGAAGCAAGGACGAGCTCATAAGTGATGTACTCCTATGGACCCCCACATATGGCCAAGCGAAGGCGGGACGACCAGCGCGAACTTACATATAGCAGCTATGTGAGGACACGGGGTGTAACCCTGAAGACCTGCCTGAGGCGATGAATAATAGGGAGAAGTGGTGAGAGAGGGTCAGGGATATCCGTGCTGGCGGCACGACATGATGATGATGATGATGATATTCCACTAATGAAAAAGATTTTCTTTAGAGCACAATTTACTGAAACGATTGCACAAAGCTACAAATACAAAATCCCCAATGATGATTAAAGATAATAGTGATATGCCAGAGGTGCCTATTTGCTAATACTACCCAACAAGATAATCTTATATCCTAATTAATCATATTACACAAATACGAAACTTTCGGAAAAATTGATCAACACATCAAATCAATGGGGTGCAGAATATACCGGCTACATGTTCTGTGTGTTTCGTTAGAGTAACGTTTATCATTACAAAAAATGAAATTGGCGTACCGTGTTCAGATTCTGGACGAGGTTGATAGCGTCTCACACCATGTTCATACTTTTGGTTGGTTTGGTTTGTTGGGTTTTATGGCATATCAACCTTTGTAGGTCATCCAACGCCAAATCAATGGCCCAGCGGTTAGAGTGTTCGCCAATGGCCCGGGAGACATGGGTTCAATCCCAGGTCGAGTCATACCAAAGACTTTAAAAATGGTACTTGATACCACCTTGCTTAACACTCAGCATTATAAGGTACGGTTCAAGGGTAAAGTGGAGCAATCCTGGGAATGGAGTAGCGCCCTCCCCTACACCTTGGTGTAGTAGCTATCGAAAAGGGAGCCTTCGGGTCACCCTCGACTATGGTCGCTAACTTTACTTTACTTTTATTTAAAACAATTTTTTTAGCATAAGTACACAGTTTAATTGTCAAAAACATTTCTATTTCAAACTATTCAAGCAGT
Organism: Sepioteuthis lessoniana; assembly: GCA_963585895.1. Lineage (NCBI taxonomy): Eukaryota > Metazoa > Mollusca > Cephalopoda > Myopsida > Loliginidae > Sepioteuthis > Sepioteuthis lessoniana. Next base: position 40,546,935 of record OY757947.1, on the reverse strand, counting down.
TATATGTAACAATTCAGTAAAGCGTAAATACAGTTTTAATGTCAAAAAACGGTTCTATTTCAAATAATTCAGTTAGGCATAAGCACGCAGTTTAAATGTAAGTACAGTTTAAGTGTCAAAAACATTTCTGTTTCAAGCTATTCAGTTAACTCAAACAATTCAGTTTAGCATAAGTATGCTGTTAGTTCTATTTAACCCATAGATAGGCCCCTATCAGGTGCTACCATTCCGGGCCAGAGTGGACCTGGGAGCGATGGCAATGAAGGGGTACTCCGCATTCCCCAAAGCTCCAGCACTGCTGGAACTTCACCATCACCGACTGGGCAATATACTTTTGGAAAAAGTATGAATCTATCATTCTCTCCCAACTTATTAGTCGGGCAGACTAGGGTTTTTTTAGCATTGGTAGGGCAACCAATCTCGGAGAAGAATAACTCTTACTTCAAACTAGCTTTATTCTCTATTTGAAAAAAAAAGGCCTTGTGTCACATCCAGCCAATGGTGGATGGGGGACGAGGAAACGCAATTTGTGAACATTAGTTTTGACATTTGCAAACCAACAGACCTGAACGTTCTGTCTGTGGATGACAATATATACTCTCCCCCATGGGGGTTGAGCACTCTGGCGAAGGAATTGTCGGCCGCCGCTAGCGTAATGCAAAGCTCTTCGAAAGAATTGAGCACTCTGGTAGCCGATAGGGTATAAAAAAATGTAAACAAAGGCTGCTGCTGCTGCTGCTAAAATAAATACCTTAAAATTCACTTAGCCAACGTGGTCCGCTTGGTGGCCAAGAGGTCTGAAACTTAGTCTAACGTAAAGTTGGACGGGTTTCGATCCAGGCTTCGAGCGTCCTGCGTGTCTAGCCACACTGAAGAGTTCTGATAGAACGAAACAGTCTGTCTGTGGATGACAATATATATATATATATATATATATACACAGAGTTGGGGACAGAATTCAACGCCAATATCGTTACATTGCACAATACAAAGAAATGTAGGGTAAATTCACAAAAATGAAAGATATAAAAAATAAGACATTTATTAACTTTATTGACCCCTAATCATTTAATGCAACTCACGACTATAAGTTTCATGGTGTCGATCATAGGGGGGGTGATCCACTCCTGACGATCGAAAACGTGAAACAGGGCATCCTGAGTTATTATCAATCGTATATATATATATATATATATATATATATATGTGTATGCATATATACTTTATGAATATATGTGTATATATACAATATATATAGTCTACTATATATATATATATATATATATATATAGTTTATATACACATTCCGCCTGAAACTGCGCCTGATTAGCAACTGTGCTTCGCGCAGAGGTTTTTCTGGGTCCCCTCTGACATCCGTGTCGGACGGTCAATGCTCAATGGCAGACCTGAGGCCGAAAGACCTCAAATTTCGGCTGGGCCACCTACGGGTGGGCGAGCAGCGTTTAGGGTCCTATCTGTGGGTTAAATAGAACAAAACTGCGTACTAATGCTAAACTGAATTACTTGAATTAGAACTGTTTTGACATTTATCTGTGTGTAAACAAAAGCTATAATGAATTTCTTAAATAAGAACTCTTTGACTAAACTAAATAGCTTGAAATAGAAATGTTTTCGACAATCAAACTGCATACTTATGCTAAACTGAATTGTTTAAAATAGAATTGTTTATTTGTATAAAAATGGATTTAGTATTGAATAACCTACAAAGGTTGATATGCCATAAACCCAAACAACCAATCAAAATATTTAGTTTATGTATATGCAAGTATTATATATATATACATATATATTTATACAACGGTTATAAATATATCTAAATATATACATATTGATTATATTTATATATAGATTACATATAAGTATTGATTATATATCTATTTATATCGCTTAAATATATACCTCGTCTATATATTTAAAGGTTAATGGTTATCACTAGCTCACTTGATAAGTAAATGCTGGACCAAATTTTGCGGTATTATCAAATAGTGCTCAATATCAATGATAGAGCTTTCACACACACATACACACACACACACACATTATATATATATTACACAGTAGTGTCTGTGATCCTGGGTTTCATCCTTTACGCATTCGTCAAACTCTACCATGTATTATATATATATTTATAGTTTATATAAATAAGTTATTGTTCACGTGTACATAAATAGTTCATTTCATATATGTATATATACTTTTTTATTTTTTTATATATAATCTTCATATATTCTAAAATGAGTAAGTCAACGAAGGGATTTGTATTTTTAGGATCTTTATTTACACATAAAATACTTTATATATATATATATATATATATATATATATATATGTGTGTGTATATATATATATATATATATATGTGTGTGTGTGTTTTATTTGATATGGTTCATATTGTTTATGAAATATATATATATATATATATATAGAGAGAGAGAGAGAGAGAGATGCGTATGTATGTATGTATGTAAGTATACATATATATTATTCATATTGTGTAAATACCTATAGATTTAGATCTCTAATGATGTTTATATATACATATATATATATATATATATATATATATACCATTAGAGATCTAAATCTATATGATTCGATATAATAAATCTATAAATTATACATATATCATTTGTGTGTATGTATGCATATTTATATTTCTAATATATATATATATATATATATATATATATATATATATATATATATATATATATATGCGTAAAAATTTAGATCATATATAGATCATTAAAGATCTTAATTTCTCTGCGCATATATATATATATATATATATATATCTTTAAAGATCTATTTATATATTTACATCTCTAATGATATATCTATATATATATACATATATATATATACAGAGAGAGAGAGAGAGAAAGACAGGAAGAGAAAGAGTGAGCTCTCCAATGATGTGACATGTAATAAAGGGACTACATGCAGCGTAATGGTTAAAGAGCCCATTTAGCAACCAATAGTTAAAATATTAAATTCTCATTTCACTGAACGCTCTCATACCATTGGCCTTGTGCCAAATCAATTGTCTACCGTAGAAATTACTGATCAATATCTTCATCAGCAAGTAGACGTAATGATTTTATCAGTTGTCAATGTATTCTTAATATTCACATGCCTGTGTTTCTCTACAAATATATATATATATATATATATATATATATATATATATGTGTGTGTGTGTGTGTGTGTGTGTGTGTGTGTGTGTGTTCGGTATTAAGCAACCTTTCGAAGAATCTAAACAATATGCCAGTTTGAAATTGGTATGAAGAATGTCTGCTTAGTAATGAGGTCAGTTCTCTCGATGGTGATTGTGTCAGGGTTAAAGAGCTGAGTTAGCAACGCTTTACAAAAAAATCCTGTGATTCCCACTGCGTGACACCAACTATTATACCTGTGTTACAAGTTCGCTAAAATGTCTACACATGTAGATATAGGGGTTGCCAACGGGGCGTAATGGTTAAAGCGATGAACTGTGGAATCGTAATAAGCGAGTTCGTATTCCAGACGCGCTATTACGTTCACTTTCGGGCAAATACCCTTGGGAGAGGTATGAACCCCCTTTTCCTCCCAGTTATGCGTTAAATAGTACCACAACTATTCTTCTTGGAGAATGGCTTTGGCATTAAATAACCAACAAAGGTTGATATGCCATTAAACCAAGAAACCAAACCAAACCATGTAAATATACTGTGTCAATAAATATATATATGTGTGTGTGTGAAAAAGTCTAGTATATGTATCTGTTTGTTGATATAGCTACACTTTAGATATATATATATATATATATATATATATATATATATATATATATATATGTGTGTGTGTGTGTGTGTGTGTGTGTGTGTGTGTGTGTATACACACACACAGACAGACAGACATATATATGTGTATGTGTTTTTGTGAAAAAGTTTAGTATATGTATCTATGTTTATATAGGTACCTTTTAGATACATATGCATGTGTGGTTGTGTGTAGGGATGCGACTGGGTGGACCCACCCTTTTTCACTTGCCTGAATGTGCAGTTACAAAAGAGGGTGGATTTTCAGGGTGTAACCTCACCTACGCCCGTTTCTTTCTACCTTCGTTGCGCGACAATGTCAGAACTATGACGGCATGTCTAAAG
>OY757947.1:40527769-40537769 GCA_963585895.1 Sepioteuthis lessoniana | reverse complement strand
GATTGTACAATGTTCTCTGAGAAATTATAAAGTCCTGATATCGTTGCTTTAGTAGAAATTTTAAATTTTTATGAAAAGAAAGAAATTGTGAGTGGGACTAAACATTGTATTCAACGAACGATTTCTTCAGAGAAGAAAATTAACTTTTCTTAAAAATTGTTTGGGGTGGTGCCAAAAATAGCTCAATATTCTCTCAAAGTAGTTCTTCAGAAAATTTTTTTTTTTTTCATAAAAACTTATTTTACTAAAAACCATTGTTTTATTTATTTATTTATTTTTAATCTTTGTCTGTCTGCCTACATACCGTAGGTAGGGCTTAATATAGACTGACTTTATCCCCCGCAGAGGGGTAAGACCATATCCTTCAAAAAGGGGGGTCTTGAGTATGACACTAGACTACATATGAACTTGAAGCCCCAATTCTGGAGAGGTAGCAACTGTTATGGTCCTATTTAAGGGTCAGATGGGACTGTTTTAATATTATTTTTATTCAATCGGAAAGTATGCAAAAAAATCTCTTAAAAGACGATATAAAAAAATGTAAACACAAACATACAATGAACGCACTTCGCAAAGCATAAAATTTCACAAGACGGTTTGAGATGCCGTTTAAATCAATCAGTCAATCTGTTCCTGCGAGAAACGACAGGTTTAGATGTCAGATGACCACCAGTGACCGCAAATGACCTAAAAGGTCAACTTGGCTTTGTCTAAATTAGATCTGGGCCTTTCTATCAGATAGGGAATCTCCCGCCACACCAACACACATGCGCGCATGCGTATATGTGTGCATGCCAACATGTAAAGAAGGTTTACGCGTATTTCTATGCAATTCAAGTCAAGTCTCTCCGGAAGTAATTAATTGTATTGTTTGTTTTATTTTGTTTTTGGTTTGTTTTCGTTTTGTTTTTTCTTCTTTTCTTTAATATCAGTTTAAACTGGAACACACACACACACACACACACACACACACACGCACACACACACACACACATATATATATATATATATATATATATATATGTATGTATGTATGTATGTATGTATTTAATGCTCCACCTGCCTGATATTAAACCCTTTCTAGTATTTTAAAAAACTTTTTAAAACAAGTAACGGTGGTTTTACGGCAGTAATATATATCATCATCATGTCGTGCCGCCAGCACGGATATCCCTGACCCTCTCTCGCCACTTCTCCCTGTCATTCATCGCCTCCGGCAGGTCTTGTTACATTCTGTGTCCTCACATAGTTGCTGTATGTAAGTTTGAGCTGGTCGTCCTGCTTTTGTACGGCCATATGTGGGGGTCCATAGGAGTACATCATTTATGAGCTCGTCCCTGCTTCTCCAGCAGTGTCCCGCGTGTCTGGTTCGTCTAACTTGTATAGTTTTCGTGATGGGAGGCAAGTGGCCGTATAGTTGGTGTCTCGTGGGGTGTTGTCGCCAGGACTTGTTCAATACTGCTCTCAATATTCTTGTGTAGATTCCGTCTAGTTTCTTCTCCAGCCGTTTAGTTAGCGTCCATATAGTGCATCCATATATATATATATATATAGAGAGAGAGAGAGAGAGAGAAAGAGAGAGAGAGTGATAGATAGATAGATAGATAGATAGATAGATAGATAGATAGATAGATAGATTCAAATGTTGCTTTAAAAACGAATCATGGTATTAAGAAGCCCTTAAAACCATGAAAATCAATTAAAATCCTAAAAAGGGGTGCTTTCTTTCAATCTTTCTTTTCAAAAAATTATCAGTAACAATCGATTTTTTTCTAGAGGAAGTAAGTATGGTTTTGAAACGAAAGGAAAATATATATACGTAAGTGTTTGTTAATATATACTGGTGAGTGTATATGTGTATATATAAATAAATGTATACAAATAAACACATGCACGCAGACACACACATACACACACACACACACACACACATACATATATATATGTAAATATATATATGAGTGTTGTTCAAAAAGTTCTAAGCCTCACACAGAAAGAAGTCATGACTGACCGTTTTTCACGTGTCAATACACTACTTCTTATAAAACTAGAAAAACCAAATCAAATTTTTCTATTTTCATAAGAGGTAGTAGTATTTGGCCACAACAAAGGCAATCAGCCGTATTCTTTTTTCTGGGCGAGGCGTAAAACTTTTTGAAAGTATTTATATTCTAAAATGAATAAGTCCAAAAATGATTTCAAATTTGGTATTTCAGTTTTTATTATTCCATATATTTGTGCTCGATTCATATTCTTGTGCTCGATATATATATATATATATATATATATATATACTTATTATATATATATAATATATATATATATATATATATATATATATATATATATATACTTAATATATATATATATATATATATATTATAAGAGTGTTGGTTATCACTAAATCACTTAGTGGGTGAGTGTCAGACCATGTGAAATATAACATGGAGAGTGCTCAATATCTAGGTTAGAGCTATTATATAATAATAATAATTAAATATATATTAGATAGATATATATATATATATTTGATTCATAGAATATTGTCTGCAACCCTGGGTTTCATGGAGTTTCCATCTTCTTAACTGTCTGATGATTGTTATTTTTCAAAAAACTCCATGAAACCCAGGGTTGCAGACAATATTCCATAAATTAAATATATATATATATATATATATATATATATATATATATATATATATATATATTATATGATCATTATTTTGCAAAAAACTCCACGAAACTCAGGGTTGCAGAAAATATTCCATAAATCAAATATATATATATATCTAATATATATTTATCTATCTATCTATATATATATACATTAAAAAGGATTACTACAGTTTACGATTACAATAACATCAAGCTCTTTTGAAACAAAGTTTTATTTCATTCAAAGATTTTTTTTTATTATTATAGAATATAACCGGGGTTCAATCCCTGGTCGAGTCATACCAAAGACTCAAAAAAAGGTACAAGAGGCCTCCCTATTTAACACTCAACATTATAAGGGATGGATTAATAATGAGTGGGACAATTCAGGAAAGGAGTAGCGCCCTCCACAACACCTCAGTGTAGTAGCTATTGAAAAGGGAGCCTTTGGGTCGCCCTGGAATACGATCGGCCCACTATCTACAACTTAACTATATATATATATATATATATATATATATATATATATATATATATACAAAGTAGTAGAGCCTACAGAGTCAGACCAATCTACAAAGGTTTTACCTACTTGATAATCGGACACAACTCTACGTTTTTTATTGAATTTTTTCCTACATATCAGTTTGTATCATTTTTATTCGCAAATTGTATCATCTGGGAAATTCTTTCTCATCAGTTAATTATATATATATATATATATATATATATATATATATATCTTCTGTCTTAAAACATATTTTTATTCTTTCTTTGGACCTACAACAAACATTTATATATATATATATATATATATATATATATCATCATACAACGTTTGAAAGCATGTGCGATACTCTGCTATCATCAGCTTCCAAGCAGGTGTCATAACACAGTTTTGGTTGTTCAAAGTGGTACTGCCTCTCCTGGCGCTACCAAGCAGATTTTGCCACCGGACAGGGTATTAAGAGCATTATATATATATATATATATATATATATATATATATACGCCAGATCAATTAAGAGCAGAGACTACGTGGACGTTAATCTTCATTTTTTGTGTGCAGTTTGTGATTTAAAAAACATTATATATATATATATATATATATATATTATAATAAAATATAAATCAAAGAGAACTGAAATCACATTCTCCTGAATTTCCCGGTCAGGCGGTGTGATATAGGATATGCTGACTATTTCTTTTTGATTATTGGGTAGGACTCCATCCTAAAAAAGAGGGGTTCTGGTGGGCGACACTTTACTGCATATGATAGTGGGGTTCAGGGTTACTAGGGAATGTGGACTTCTCCTTCATTGCCGTTACTCCCCAGTCCACTCTGGCCTGGATTGGTAATACTAGTCCGGGTCTCATCAATCGGTCAAAAATAACTGCTGAATCATTTACGAACTATTATTACAATTATTATTGCCTTGGAATTTGTATTATAATTATAACTGATATTAAATAGGAAAACTTGGATCCACACAACCCTCTTCCGACTATCTGTATTAGATAGGAATACTTGAAACCATATATAACGGCGGGCAAATTATTTGTATTACATTGGAATACTTGAAACCATATAACGGCGGGCAAATTATCTGTATAACATGAGAATACTTGAAACCATTTAATTGTGGGCAAATTATTGTATTAGATAGGAATACTTGAAACCATATAACCATATTTACCCAACCCCTCCGCTCGGGCACGATACGACACAAGGTCAATTTTTAAGCGGAGTTTAACAGGTTTGAATTCAGAGTTTTCCTTCTCCTAGACTAGTTGCCTTATCAAGACTGAAGAACATAGTCTGCCCTACTATTTACCCTTAGCTGGAGGGAGCATAATTGGATTCATACCTTTCCCAAGGGTATTAGTGCTATGTGAAATGCAATCAGTCTCGTCCAGGATTTGAACTCATGTCGCCGTTTCCATTTCCTATGATGATAACCATTACACCACGGGCACCTCCCTTGAAACATATAACGGTGGGCAAATCATTTGTATTAGATAAGAATACTTGAAACCACATAACTGTGTGCCAATTAATTGTATTTGATAGGCATACTTGAAACCATATAACTGCGAGCAAATTATTTGTATTAGATAGGAATACTTGAAACCATATAACTGTGTGCAAATTATTTGTATTTGATAGGAATACTTGAAACCATAGAGCTGTGGGTAAATTGATTGTATTAGATAGGAATACTGGAAACTGTATAACTGTGGGCAAATTAACTGTATTAGATAGGAATACTGGAAACTATATAACTGTGGGCAAATTATTTGTATTTGATAGGAATACTTGAAACCATAGAGCTGTGGGTAAATTAATTGTATTAGATAGGAATACTGGAAACTGTATAACTGTGGGCAAATTAACTGTATTAGATAGGAATACTGGAAACTATATAACTGTGGGCAAATTAACTGTATTAGATAGGAATACTGGAAACTATATAACTGTGGGCAAATTAACTGTATTAGATAGGAATACTGGAAACTATATAACTGTGGGCAAATTAATTGTATTAGATAGGAATACTGGAAACTATATAACTTTGGGCAAATTAATTGTATTAGAAAAGAATACTTAAAACCATATAATTGCGAGCAAATTACTTATACAAGATAACGAAAACTAATCCAACATAATTATGTGCAAAAAGAAGCCCTGCAACTACAGGAAAAAAGGGAAAAATGAACGTACCATAGACGTGATTCCCTAACCTCTCAGCAAAGAATAACTTTAGACTGATTGACGTGCCGTTAAAATCTATACATAAATCAATTCCTGATTTTGTTTCATTATTTGTAAGGATCATGGGGGTTTTGGGATAAAACTTTTGTTTTTTCTGCAGAATGATTGTCTTTTTTTATTTTATATATAAAATAAATGCATGAAATTAAATTGGGAAAAGGAGATTTTAAATGAAAAGATCAGAATCTGAGCACTTTTAGATTTATCAAACGCTTTTAAAACGCTTGTTTTTTTTGTTTTCTTATGTCTTATATATATATATATATATATATATATATATATATATATATATATATGTATATGTTTGTGTATCTGCATTTATTTAAAATCTCAGTAATATCTGATATATATATATATGTACATAATGTAAACAAACTTAATTAAGATCAACAATTCTCTCTCTCTCTCTCTCTCTCTATATATATATATATATATATATATATTCTTTATATCACAGTATCTAACTCGAATCAATCTCTATGTATTTCTCTATTTCACTCCTTCTTATCTTTATATATATGAATGTGTATGTTTGTACGTATATATATATATATATATATAGACATTTATATATTCTTAATATCAGTCTCAAAATCGTCTCACTCTTTCCTTCTATTTCAAATCCTCTCTTCCTTCCTATATATATATATATATATATATATATATATATGTATGTATGTATATTCTTGATATCTGTCTCAAAATCGACTTACTCTAACCTTTTATCTATTTCAACTCCTTTCTCCATTCCTTTTTATATATATAAATATATATATATATATATATATATATGAAGGTAGCAGGAAAAAATTTGAAAAATCCTACATTTTCTAATATTTTTCCACGTGCCAAACACGTTCTGATGACTTTTGAATTTTGAACGCTATGTGCATGTTTATCTATCTTTTCGTTGTATATTTCTCATCTGCTCCTGTCATCTCAGCAATCACCCATCTATATTGTGAACTATTTTATATCCAAGTCCTGACGATGGTTATTATAACCGAAACGTTAACGTCGACTTTACATCATGATATATTCACCTATTTGGATTATATTTTTTCCTGCTACCTTCATACTGTCGGATTTTATCCATATTTACTTTCATATATATATATATATATATATATATATATATATATATATAGATAGATAGATAGATATGTATATTCTTTATATCTGTCTCAAAATCGACTTACTCTCTCCTTCTATCTAACTATATATATATATATATATAGGCTATATATGGGCTAAGTCCGCGTGGTATTTTGGCTAATGTAGTGGACTGAGGAATCGTTGTAAACGAGTTCGAACTCCATTCGAGCTATTACGTTCTCTTTAGCACACTTGGTAAAGGTAAGAACCAATTTATTCCCCACCTCCGTCCATGCAATGGATTAAATAGCACCACGTCTCTCTTCTTACAAGGGGAGCTTTGGCATTAAATAACCAAACCGACGATGATATGCAATTAAACAAAGAAACCAAAACATATATATATATATATATATATATATATATATAAGAAGCACCCGTCTCGGGCAAGAGATCAAGACTTGACTCACAGCTGGTTATAATGACAGAAAAACGATTTCTTTTTATTTAAGTGTGTGACACTTAACAGATTTATTGATTTTTTAATGTTTGTATTTTACTCGTATTATCATTGCTACGTAATAAACACACACATTGGTATATATATATATATATATATATATATATATATATGTGTGTGTGTGTGTGTGTGTGTGTGTGTGTGTGTGTGTGTGTGTGTGTGTGTTTATCTCTATCTATGTATCTCTCTCGATACATAAATATATGTGTGTGTGTATTCCTGTGTGTGTATGCATGTATAAGCAAATATATTTATATATACCAACGTATATATATATATATATATATATATATATATATATATATACTTTTGCATGCAAATATACACACTTACATGGTAATACATTCACGTATATATATATATATATATATATATATATATATATATATATTACAACAGTGTATGATTGTCACTATCTCACTTGGTAGCTTAGTGGCAGACCAAGTGCGGTATAATTAGGAGAGTGCTCAATATCTGTGATAGTGATATTATGTAATATAATAATGAATAAATATATATTAGTTTATATATATATATATATATATATATATATAGCATGGATGTTTATCTGCGAACAGTGGTTTTATGCCGGCTTTCTACGACAATCATCCGGCAAACCCAACAAGTGAGCTAGCGACAACAATATCCCGTTTATATATATATATATATATATATATATATATATATATATATATATATCCAAGTTCCAATGGTGGAGGTGGTTATTTGTGTTCACAAAGTGGCAATAGACTTGAGAAAGGCATTCATCCCGCTTTTCTCCTTCCACTTATAGGTAAATAATAGGGAATACTAGGCTCTTTAACTTTGGTACGGCAACAAGTCTAGGAAAAGGAAAATCTCTAACTTCAAGCTAGCAAAACTCTGCTCAAAAGAATTGACCTTGTATCAGTTCCTGATCCCATAGTGGGGTTGATTAAATATATAGATATCTATGTACCTATATCAACATATATATTCACACATTTATCTCTCTCTCTCTCTCTCTCTCTCTCTCTCTCTCTCTTTCTCTCTCTCTCTCTCTCTGTGTCCACGCACGCAAGTATTAAGAATCAAAATTCACAAAAATGTTTACACACTTCAACATTCGCATAGATACTATATATTCACACATCCACTCGCTTATATATAAAAGTCAAGTTGGCGACCGCTGGCGAGGGCGACCCGAAAGCTTTCTTTTCCATCGCTACTACACCGAGGCGCAGGAAAGGGCGCTACTCCTTTCCCTAGTTTGGCTCCACTTTACCCTTGATCCTTGCCTTATAATTCTGAGTGTTAAGCAAGGCGGCATTAAGTACCATTTCTTGAGTCTTTGGTATGACTCGACCTGGGATTGAACTCTGGTCTCCGGACTATTGGCGAACACCCTACCCACTATATATATACTAGTTTCAATAAATAAAGGGAATTACCGGACATTGGCTTAGGGGTTAGAGTGTTCACCAATGGGCCGGGAGACCTGGGTTCAATCCCAGGTCGAGTCATACCAAAGACTCAAAAAATGGTACTTGAAGCCTCCTTGCTTAACACTCAGCATTATAAGGTACGGATCAACGGTAAAGTAGAGCAATCCAGGGAAGGAGTAGCGCCCTCCCCTACACATTGGTGTAGTAGCTATCGAAAAGGGAGCCTTCGGGTTACCCTCGACTATGGTCGCTAACTATTTGGGAAGAAAGCAAACATTTTTTACAGTAAAAGTAAACTTGACATTGTTTTGAATTGTTTTAATATAAAAAAAATTATTTCAGTCTCAAAAAACCTTGTTTAAAGACTATGCAAAATAATCAGTGTTACACGCTTGAACAGAGGTATGTCATCAAATTTTCGGTGGCTGAAAAGTACAAACTATGTGAAATATACAGCAGAATGTGTTATGTATTCAAAGAAGCATGCTCTAGTCAAAATAAACTTTACAAATAGACTAAATATGAATTTGTCATCACAAGCCTGATTCGAAAATATAGTCTATGGAGTGGAAACACACTCTCGTGTAAATAAAAGTTTCCGGGCGCAGCGATCAGAAAAAAAATCCATTGTAACAGTCTTCTGGGACATAAAAAGACGACCACTCTTGATTTCCTTAAAAAAAAGTAGAATTGTAAACAGCTTCCAATTGCCAGCCTCTAAGGCAAAATTCACCTTATTGATTGAATGACTCAAATATCTAATTCTAATTGCAGTACCCTCCATAAAAACATGAAATTTGAACAAGTTTATCAAAATCTTAGGGCAACTTTCACAAAAATTCAAAGAAGAAAAATGGATATTACTAAATCGTGACTGTGAGTATGACGTTACCAGTTATCAGGTGAGACTTGCCGAATTATTTACTGAAATGATTCGGCTATGCCTAGTCTGCAATCAAGAGTTGGACAGAGAATATTTTACGATAATAATTGATAATTACACATTTGCTGTCAAGATATATTAAGTGATTATAACAGTATGATTACATTACAGAAAATAGATTTATCAAGTGATTTTCTGTATTAAGGTAAACATTCAAAGTTAATGGCGCCAGGTGACCGTTAATTTCGAGCCAATAAGAACATCATACCAAGTATTTATATATGATCTTTATATATATGTATTTATATTTTTTTTAAAACGGACATCTATATATATTTATATAAATACTAACAATATCGTTTGATATATTCTTTTAAAATGTATGTGATATTTACGATAGGCCGTATAAAGTTAGGAAAGCGTAGATATTTTGGTAAAGGCGCTTAGGGGTTCGTTTTCTCACCTATCCCATTATCAGACCAAATATATTTACTGTTCTCACTGCTCATATCTGGGAATCAAAGTTTCATCCTATCTTTTTTTTACTATGAAAATACATGGGAAATTACTTTTGCAATAAAAATGCTTTGGAAATTATTTTTACTATAAAAATGCATTAGAAATTATTTTTACTATAAAAAAGCATTGGAAAT
>OY757947.1:40510269-40512769 GCA_963585895.1 Sepioteuthis lessoniana | reverse complement strand
AAATAAAAGACTTATAGTCACTTTTAATTAAAGTTTAAGGTAATTATTCATATTAAATGGACCTTTTAGATTTCATTATCCTTTATTTAGTACAGGTTACTATATTATTGGCACGATGGTAAGAGTGTTCGCAAATGGCCCGGGAGCCCTGGGTTCAATCTCAGGTCAAGTCATACTAAAGACTCGAAAAATGGTACTTGACGCCGGCTTGTTTAACACTCAGCAATATAAGTTGTGGATCGAGGAGCAATCCAGGGAAAGGGGTAGCGCCCCCCCTACACCTTGGTGTAGTAACTATCAAAAAGGAAGCCCTCGGGTCGCTCTCGACTACGGTCGCCAACTTTACTTTACTTTTGCTTCGTGGTGTAATGGTTAAATCGCTGGATTGCGGAATCGTAGTAAGCGAGTTCGAACTCCAGTCGCGCTATTACGTTCACTTTCGGGCAAATACCCTTGGGAAAGGTATGAACCCCCTTATCCTCCCAGCTATGGGTTAAATAATATCATTACTGTTCTTCTAGAGGAAGGGTTTTGGCATTAAATAACCTACGAAGGTTAATATGCCATTAAAGGAACTAAACTTATATTGTTTACACTGAGAGTAGTGCACAAAAATGGACTCTTGTTTGAATGGAGAATCGGATACATTCGACCCCCACCCACCCAAAAATAAGTGAGTATTTCGAATAACAATTGAATTTTATTCTTTTCCAGACTCAGGGTTTAGCGTTAATCTATTTAGAGGAAGAGGGTTTAAAAACTTCTTTGGGCGGCCGATTATTAAGATTACAAAAATTCCCTCTTAGCTGCTCAACACCTTGCAGTGATAGAAAAGATTTAAGTACATTTAGCAATGAAGGAATCCATTTACTTTGCGTTTTCAGCCATTCTCAGTTGTCTTGTAACATGTTTTCGGTCATGAAGGTGCTACTCTTGTTGGGTATCTTGGGCAGAAATAGCAAGGCAGAGTCCATACCTCTCCAGATCAACAACAGATTTGATTTCAGAGTCTTCCAACAAGACAGATTTCCGTACCAACATTAAAAAGTACCGTCTGCCCTACTATTCACCAATTGCTGGCAGGATGATAGATTAATACCTTTCCCATGTAAAATGCAAAAAGTCTCGTTCAGGATTGAACGAGTTGCTTCTACTTCCAACGATTATAACCGTTACGCTATGATCGCCTCCATCCAATACTTTTCGGTACGATTACCAAGAAAGTGCCTAAGTGCTTCGAGACGGACAGTCTTTTACAGCAAGGGAAGGTAGTGAATAATAAAAGGTTTGAGAGAGAAAGAGAAACCCTGTCTGAGTTGGATCTCAGAGTATAATTTAACATTTCAATTCCTGAAAATTTAGTTAAATCATCTTAAATAGATGGATGTACAAATAAATGGACATTAGAGTGAAACACTTGTGTGAATCAAAAATTTGCTTAATTATGGCGAGTATATATGTTCAAGCTGTGCATATGACGCAAAACAATCTGATGGTGAGGTTCCAGTAATGCTGGAGCTTTGGGGAATGCGGTGTACTCCTTCATTGCCATCGCTCCCGGGTCCACTCTGGCCCGGAGTGGTAGCACCTAATAGGGTCCTATCTAGGGGTCAAATAGAACTTAACACTGGTTTCGGCAAATCTGAATTTTTTTAAAGAGAACTGTTCTGATATTCAACAACGTGTGGACAAAAACTATTCTTATACTAAAATGAATTGTTTGAATTCGAAATTTTGAATACACGGACTGGTTTGAAGTAGTGTTTTTAGCACTTAAACAGTGTACTCATGCTAAACTGAATTGTTTGAAATAGAACTGATTATTTGTATAAAAATTGATTTGGTGTTAAATAACCTACAAAGGTTAATATGCCATAAAACCCAACCAACCAACCAATCAAGCTGTGCATAGGTAATCGCTGTTGGTAGTATTGTGGTAGTTGGTGTGCTGACACGTTGTGCATTGCTTCCCTGTAGGAACGCAGGCTTTACGAGTTCAAATTGAGTCTTAACACTGCAGATGCAGCTAAAAGGATTTGTTGTGCAATAGGTTGGTCACGGTGCATTAACCAGAAGGTTGAGGAAATTTCGCTTGGGTTACAAGGAGCGCGACGATCAAGCAAGGTCAGGTAAGCCGATAAATTCCAAGGCCGTGCTCCAACCCATAGAGGCAAATCCGGCAAGTAGCATTCGGAGAGTATCAGGCGATCTCGGCATCTCACTATCCCATGTGGTTGGTCGCCTTCATGAAGAAAGAATCCGGTGTTGGCAAATCGTAACTCCAGCTTAACAAAGGATTGCAGAACTTTTGTATCACCCAAGAGAGATAAGATTTAAATTCAAACGATACTTTTCACGCGAACACTTGTCAAATCTTGATTGGTTTTCATTCATGGCATTTGAATAAACTTTCACTGGACTACGAAGCGAAAAGCCACAACGAACAGAACATAGAGACAAAATAGAATTGCATACTTACATAAGTGATTGATTTTCGATT
>OY757947.1:40487769-40500269 GCA_963585895.1 Sepioteuthis lessoniana | reverse complement strand
AAATTGGTTTTTATCGGTAAATCATACTTTTCAAATTCTCCACCATACAAATACTTGCTCACCTGTGGATCGAATTCGTGAAAGGTTTTGTGGTGAGAGTCATCTTCTAATATATATAATAATATTGTTCGTTTATAGTATTCGACGGTGATCACTAGTTGAATCAAAGCTAAAGTGATTTCCTAATATACAAATATTATTCAAAAACGGGAATCTTTTGCGGGGTAAAAAAAGAAATAAAATGATTTCTTTTTATCAAAAATTTCCCCATGGATGTCAACTTTACATCGTTTAAAATTCGTTTATAGCAAAAATTCGTTTAAACGCTGTTCAGAATGGTAGCAAATCAAACAACATGCCAGGCTTGAACAGAGTCTGTCGTCAAATCTTTGATAGCTGAAAAGTGTAAACAATCTGAAATTTAAAGAAGAATGTGTGATTTGTACAGAGACGCATGTTTTAGTCAAAAAATATATACAAACGGGTTAAACATGGGTTTGCCTCGACGAACCTGAGCTGGAAAGACATTCCATGGGGTAGAAACACACAAACTTTCCAACAAAGAAAAAGTCCGGGCGCAGTAGTCAGTAAAGAAGGTGGTGACAATGTTCGGCGACATAAAAAGACTCATGTCCATTGATTTCCTCGTAAAAGATTCGACTGTGAACAGTGCAGGATATTGCTAAAACTCGACACAAAATTCACCTTATTAATTGATGGTTTGGTTTGGTTTCTTTGTTTAATGGTATATAAACTCTTTTTAGGTTACTTAATGCCAAAGCCATCCTCTTTGAAGAACAGTAGTGGTACTATTTATCCCATATCTGGGAGGATAAGGGGGTTCATACCTTTCCCGGGGGTATTTGTCCGAAAGTGAACGTAATAGCGTGACTGGAGTTCGAACTCGCGTACTACGATTCCGCAGTCCATCGCTTTAACCATTACACCACGAGGACACCCCCTCATTAATTGAATAACTCTCGTGTGTGTGTGTGTGTGTGTGTGTGTGTGAATATACATGCATAGAACAATAAATCAACAAAAACGACACTCAGTAGCGAAATTTAAATCAGAGCACTACTTTTTATATACATTAATTTAAGTCTGACAATTTCCAGTCCATTTATCGATAAAAATTGGTCATGGTGGTGGCGGTGGTACCGCGGTTGAAATTGGGGGTGGGGCTTAGGAAATTCCTAAAATAATGGACATGACTGTGAAATGCAAATTAAAATGATTCACTCCTTCCGAAATAGAAGCATCAGTATCATTATGGACAGATGTTTGAGGAGGAACCCAACCGGTTGGCGACTCGTCTAGCGTATTATATACAGATAATGTAAACGTAAGGATGATGTAATAGTACGTATGACATAACAAAAAGAACAACGCGTCCGTCATCTAACACGTTTTTCCCACCTTCATCTTGTTCACCGATTTCTACATATATATATATATATATATATATATATATATATATATATATATATATATATATACTTTTACAAACGAACAGGTTTATGTCTTGATATAAAAGATTTTTTAGCTCAACACGTTGAGTGTTGATGTATCGTTAATCCCGAATTAATTTTATATCAATAACCGTTAGTGCTGAGCACTCATATCGGATACTCCTCCTACTTGGATTTCCTCCTTGGATCGTATAAAGAAAAAAAATGTATATATATAGGCCAGAGATAAGCCAGAATATATAAAATAAATCTTATTTAAAGTGCTCGATACTCCTATTAAACAGGCAGGATTCAATTAGAATTGGCTGTATACATATATATATATATACACACAAATATATATATATATATGCACAAATATATATGCACATATATATACATGAATATATACATACTCATATATATATATATATACACACACACACACACAAGTATATATATATATATATATATAGAATGACGCCAAGTTGATCGTTTTAAAAAGTAAAAAGCATTCTTTCTTTCCAAGAGACAACAAAATAAATATTTGGTTTGGTAGTTTAATGGCATATCAACCTTTGTAGGTTATTTAATGCCAAAGCTATTCTTCTAGAAGAACAGTAGTAGTACTATTTAACCCATAGCTGAAGAATAAGGGGGTTCATACCTTTCCCCCAAGGGTATTTACCCGAAAGTGGACGTAATAGCGCAACTGGAGTTCGAACTCTCGTACTACGATTCCGCAGTCCATCACTTTACCCATTTCACCACGAGGACACCCCCAGCCATATAAATATGAAATTCTTAGTTTTTTTTTATTCAATTCATAAAATAAACTAGCAAAATAATTATATGGATGTATATGTGTGTGTTTATTTCAAATGATAAGAACATATTTTAGACGATCCTGAACTTCCGTTCGTTCCATCAAATATCCTGTATACCTGCACATATAGCTATATGGATATATATATATGCAAAGAAATACATATGTGTGTGTGTATGTGTGTGAGTGTGTATATGTATGAGTGTATATATATATATATAAATATATATATAGTCATCCACAGTCAGATCTGTTTCGTTCTATCAGAACTCATCAGTGTGGCTAGACATACAAGCTTCCTGTAGCTGGGATCGAAACCTGGTTGACTCAAACGCCAATCCGAGACTCTCTCTCTCTCTCTCTCTCTCTCTCTATATATATATATATATATATATATATATATATATATATATATATATATATATATATATATATATATATATATATATATGACAATCAATAAAATCAGAAACATGCTGGTTGTTAAATATAACGTCTTAATTTCGACTTGAAACGAACACACATACACACGTCTACTTAAGTGCACACACGCACATATATATAATATACTACACACGCACACATGTACACAATCACACACACACACACACACACACTCACTCACTCACATATGTATATATGTGTGTGTGTGTGTGTGTGTGTGTGTGTGTGTGTGTGTGTGTGTGTGTGTGTGTGTGTATATACATTATATGTATGGATATAGATATCTCTACACATACGCTCAAGCCAACGAAGTCTGTATATATCATCGTCTATATATTGTAAATGTGGGTGTGTACCCATATGTAAATATTCAGACATTCACAGAATCTAAATAATAACGAAGTGTGTGTTCTAAATTTCGAAAGAAAAACGCACACACACACACACACACACACACACACACACACACACACACACACACACACACACACACACACACACACACACACAATTTAAGCCCCTATTTTCGAGCAAGTCGTAACCATCAATATATTGTAGATGTCCCAACCCTTTCGTCGTCTCTCAGAGACATCCGAAAAATTAAAATAACGTCGCTATACTGCTGGGGGTAAGAAAGCGCCATGTCACTGTACTATAGTTACTAAGTTCGTCTCGTAGGCCGAATTTCTACAGAATGTTGAATTAGAATCTTCTCGGGTACCTGATACACGCCGATTGTAGATTGCGCATTGTTTAAGGGTGCTACCATGTTGTGATGGTTAAAGAGCTAGTCTATAAGACCATTGTCACTAGGTACACCATACTTCCGGTCTCATACTAAACTAAATGATTTGGTTTCTTATAAACTTTCGTCAGTCATTTAATGCCAAATCCATCCTTCTAAAAGAACAGTAGACGTACTAGTTAACACATAGTTGAGGGGGGGATAATAAGGTTCATACCTTTATCAAGGGTATTAGTCTAAAAGGGAGTGTAATTGCCCCGACAAGAGTTCGAACTCCCTTTTTGTAATGTCAGAGTCCAGGACGTTAACCACAACACCACGAGGGAATCTACACACTCCCAGAAAGATAGATGGATATATAGATGATAGATATATAAATAAAATATGCAAGGTATCTTTATTTAATTGTATATCAATAAACAAGCCATCCTTGTCGAAGAAATTAAGATCGTTTATATTTCTCTCAAGGGTAATAATCCGCAAAGTGAACTTAGAGGGGCGAGAGTTCGAACTCGCAAATTTTGCGGCCATAGGCAAGTTTATGGCACCACGGGAGATAGATAGATAGATAGATAGATAGATAGATAGATATCTGAACAGAATGGGATAGATAGATAGATAGATAGATAGATAGATAGATAGATAGATAGATACGAACAAACTGAAATAGATAGATAGATAGATATGAACAGACTGAGATAGATAGATAGATAGATAGATAGATAGATAGATAGATACGAACAGACTGAAATAGATAGATAGATAGATAGATAGATAGATACGGACAGACTGAGATAGATAGATAGATACGAACAGACTGAGATAGATAGATAGATAGATAGATAGATAGATAGATAATGAACAGATGCAGAATGAGTAAGATTTTTCAATTTTAAATAATTACACCCCGACAACCAATTTCTAAAAGAAAAAGAAAAAAGGAATTTTCTTCTAACCAAATGACATTGTAAGTTTGATCCTCACCAGGTGCCCCATACTTCTGATTTCATACTGAACTAAATTACAACAATACCGAGGCAATACGAATTTGAAACACCCGGATAAATGTTTCAATTTATCCAAGATGAATGGTGCCCTAGATATTAATGTAAACGATCCCATATGTACATTATTCAAAATCAGAGCTGGATATATTAGTCAATAATGATAATAATAATAATAATAATAATAATAATAATAATAATAATAATAATAATAATAATAATAAGTAATAACCAGTCGTAGTCAATAATAATGATAATAATAGAGGTAATTATAATAGTCAATAATTATAACGATAATAAGAATAAAGAAACAGTGAATAATTATAAAAATAATAATAGCAGTCAATAATAATAATAATAATAATAATAATAATAATAATAATAGAATGTGAAAAGAAGTAAAAGTACCTGGACCTTGCAAGGGAATTGAAAAAAACTATGGAACATGCAGGTGACAATTATACCAATAGTAATTGGTGCGTTTGGAACAGTAACTAAAGGATTATTAAAGGAACTGGAGGACTTGGAAGTTGGCGGACGAGTGGAGACCATCCAAACGACAGCATTACTGAGAACGGCCAAATACTAAGAAGAGTCCTGGAGACTTGAGGAGACTTGTTGTCACTCAGACTCCAGTGAAAAACCATTGGCTAACGCTAATGTGAAAAACTCTAATGAGTGAATAATAATAATAATAATAATAATAATAATAATAATAATAATAATAATAATAATAAACTCCTATGGGACTTTAACATACAAACGGATCACCTAATCCCGGCCAGAAGACCAGACCTATTAATAATCAACAAAAAAAAAAGAGAATTTGCAAAATTGTCGACTTTGCTGTCCATAGAATAAACCTGAAGGAATGTGAAAAGAAGGATAAGTACCTCGACCTTGCTAGAGAATTGAAAAAGCTGTGGATCATGAAAGTGACGATTGTGCCAATTGTGATTGGTGCTTTTGACACAATAACTAAAGGATTATTAAAAGGCCTGGAGGACTTGGAAGTTGGCGGACGGGTAGAGACAATCCAAACGACAGCATTGCTAAGAACGGCCAGAGACGAGTCCTGGAGACTTGAGGAGACTTGCTGTCACTCAAACTCCAGTGAAAAACCATCAGCTGACACTGATGTGAAAAACTCTAAAGGAGTAAATAATAATAATAATAATAATAATAATAATGTCCCGGCAGACCACAGAATAAAACTGAAAGAATGTGAAAAGAGAGATAAGTACCTTGACCTTGCTAGAGGACTGAAAAACCTATGGAACATGAAGGTGATAATTATACCAATTGTGATTGGTGCTTTTGGCACGGTGACAAAAGGATTATTAAAGGGCCTGGAAGATTTAGAAGTTGGCGGCCGAGTGGAGACCATCTAAACAACAGCATTACTGAAAACAGCCAGAATACTGAGAAGAGTCCTGGAGACTGGAGGAGACTTGTTGTCACACAATCTCCAGTGAAAGACCATCAGCGTAAGCTGATGTGAAAAGTACTAATGAATCATAATAATAATAATAATAATAATAATAATAATAACCTTGCTAGAGAAATAAAAAAGCTGTGGAACGTGAAAGTAACGATTGTGCCAATTGTGATTGGTGCTTTAGGCACAATAACTAAAGGATTATTAAAAGGGCCTGGAGGACTTGGAAATTGGCGGACGGGTAGAGACTATCCAAATGACAGCATTGCTGAGAACGAACAGAATACTGAGACGAGTCCTGTAGACTTGAGGAGACTTGCTGTCACTCAAACTCCAGTGAAAAACCATCAGCTAACACTGATGTGAAAAACTCTAAAGGAGTAAATAATAATAATGATAAAAGTGTAGAAGTAGTTAATGACGATAATCATAATAGTAGTCAATAATTATGATATTGGCAACAATAATATTAGAAGAAAATGATAATAATGATAGAAGTCAATAATAATAATAATAATAACAAAGCCAAAATAGATAAGACACGACAAAACAGCAGATGTATGTTATGTGGTGATAGAGGCGAAACTATCAATCACAGCAGATTGGCACAGAAAGGGTATAAGACTAGACACGACTGGGTGGGCAAGGTGATCTACTGGGAACTGTGCAAGAAATTGAAATTTGTCCCTACGAGCAAATGGTATATGCACAACCCAGAATCTGTCGTGGAGAATGAGACGTATAAATTACTCTGGGATTTTGACGTACAAACGGATCATCTTATCTCCCCCAAGCGACCAGACCTTATAATAATCAAAAAAAAAAAAAAAGAGAACTTGCCGAATTCTGGACTTAGCTATCTCGGCTGATCACTAAATATAATTGAAACAAAGTGAAAAGAAGGAAAAGTACCCGGACCTTGCTAGAGAAGAAAATGAAAAACTGTGGAACTTTATTTATTCTCCGTTCCACCATCGGACAAGTACGGCACAAGGCCTTTTTTAAAGTGAGTCCGGACGCAGTCCACACGCGTCCGGCAAAATCAAAAAAATACCTTTGGTCCCATCGGCACCCCGAAGGGGGCACTTCAGAAGCCAGGAAACAAACAACAAACAACTGGTAAAACAATTGGTCTACTCGGTACAGTAACCAAAAGATTGGTACAAGGACTGGAGGACTTGGAAATTAGAGGACGTGAAGACTATTCAAACTACAGCATTTCTAAGAACTGCCAGAATACTGAGAAGAGTCATGGAGATTTGAGGAGTCTTGCTGTCACTCAAACTCCAATGAAAGACCATTAGCTTACGCTGATGAGAAAAACTCTCAAAGAGTAAAAATAGGTACATCATAGAAATGAATAGAGTGTTCGCCAATGGTCCGGAAGACCAGGGTTCAATCCCAGGTCGAGTCATACCAAAGACTCAAAAAATGGTACCTGATACCGCCTTGCTTAGAACTCAGAACTATATGGTAAGGTTAAAAGTTAAAGTGGAGCAATCCTGGGCATGGAGTGGCACTCTCCCCTACACCTCAGTGTAGTATCTGTTGAAAAGGGAGCCTTCGGGTCACCCTCGACTAAGATCCCCAACTTTACTTTACGATTAATAAAAAATTTGTATAAATACCAACCAGAACCTATAACAGAAGCAAAAGAAACAACTATTCTCAAGGACTTAGCTATCTTAACTAATAAAAAAAAGAAACAAAGATCGATAGACAAGATTTTGTGGTTAAGGACTGTAAAAGAAAAACACGTATTCTAATTGATATGGCAGTGCCAACACACAATAACTTATCAGTCAAGGAATATAACAAAATAAATAAATACTAACAACTGGAAATAGAAATTGAAGAAATATAGCAGCTTAAAGCTACCACCATGCCAGTGATAGTAGGAGCACTGGGTATAATCAAGAAAGAGACAGATAAGATACCTAGCGATCCCAGCCTATATGAAATACAAGAAAAAATTGCACTTTGCAGAACAGCTCATCACCTTAGGAGAGTACAATCAATGTGACTGACAAATATCCCAACAAAAGAGGTAGCAAAAAATATGAATATATATACAGTGCGTATAATCACTACCTTCCCTCGGGCTAGATCTCGGGCTGAATGATTATAAGAAACCGAAAATAAAGCCGAAAAATAAGTAATAAGTTGGCGACCGTAATAGAGGGTGACCCGAAGGCTCTCTTTTCAATAGCTACAACACTGAGGGGTAGGGAAGGGCACTACTACTTTCCTTGGATTGCTCCACTTTACCCTTATCATATTATATTTACCAACCCCTCCGCTTGGGCAGGATGTGACACAAGGTCAATTTTTTAAGCGGGGTTTAACAGGTTTGAATTCAGAGTTTTCCTTCTCCTAGACTAGTTGCCTCACCAAAGCTGAAGAACCTAGTCTGCCCTACTATTTACCCATAGCTGGAGGGAGAATAATTGGATTCATACCTTTCCCAAGGGTATTAGTGCAATGTGAAATGCAATCAGTCTCGTCCAGGATTTGAACTCGTGTCACCGTGTTCATTTCCTGCGACAATAACCATTACACCACGGGCACCTCCATACTTCTACTGCTGAGCGTTAAACAAGGAGGCATCAAGTATCTTGTTTTTGAGTCTTTGGTATGACTCAACCAGGGATTGAACCCTGGGCTCTCGGGTCATTGGCAAACACTCTACCCAATAGACCATACACACACATACATATAGATAGATTTATGTGCGCGGGTGATTCAATAAATAAGGGACAATGTTTTTGAAAAAAAAAAATCAAATGACTTCTTTTTTTTTTTTTTTTTTTTTTGAGAATTTTTTTCCACAAATGTTAATTCTAATTAGTTTGAAATTTATTTACAACAAAACATATCTAATCTCACAAAAAAATATTTGTTTACAGGTTGTTTAAATGGTGACAAATCGAACAGGCTTGAACAGAGGTCTGACATCAAATTTTTGATGGCTGAGAAGAGCAAAACGTGTGGAATAACTGAAGAATGTGTGATACGTTCTTATTGCCACAATAAACCTGGGTCGAAAAGATAGTCCATGAGGGGGGGACACACTGACTGTCTGGTAAGGAAAAAGTCCCGGGCGCATAGATCAGTCAAGACAGTGATACTAACAGTCTTCTGGAACATGAAAGATGTCATCTCTTGATTTGCTGGTAAAAGATACAAATGTAAAAACTCCTTTTTATTGCCACCTCTTGAGACAAAACTCAGCTAGTTTACTGAATAACCCTTATATATATATATATATATATATATATATATATATATATATGTATGTATGTATATAAACAGGTTTGGTTGAATAACGCAGATTGTTTCTTTTTAAAAATCTTCAAGTGAAGACATTCAAGTATTCTCACTAGACTTCTTACTTCTGGATCAAATTGGTAAAGAAAGAACCCTATATTACCCCCAGCGCTTTCGACCATTTTACTGGTCATCTTTTCGGGGGTTGTATTAAATCGTTTGTGGTAGTGAGTTTTATATTTAAGCGGAGTATTTTTGGGTTTTTTGGTTTTTGTTGTTTTATATATATATATATATATATATATAGATTATTGATGGGGTGGTTCATTCTGTTTAGATGGGTGGCTAGTTATTGAATACGTTTAATATGTTTATACTTGTGGTGAATGCTATTTTATTTATAGCAGGTCTTTTTATTATATATATATATATATATATATATATATATATGATGACGGCCACACCTTAACAGATGATATCCGTCTTCATCGCCAAAAGGATAACATCCTGATGAATAATTAATTCAGCTTGTGAAAACAATACAAGATACGTGAGATGATAAGGTAGTAAGAGATCTGTACGTCTTTGGAATATAATGACATATACTTGCCCGACACTTATGCCATTCTCTGGATTTACATTGTGACAGCCCAGTGATAAGCATAGTAAGATAACGGATGGCTCTACAAATACCAG
This sequence comes from Sepioteuthis lessoniana, assembly GCA_963585895.1. Classification (NCBI taxonomy): domain Eukaryota; kingdom Metazoa; phylum Mollusca; class Cephalopoda; order Myopsida; family Loliginidae; genus Sepioteuthis; species Sepioteuthis lessoniana. Next base: position 40,490,398 of record OY757947.1, on the reverse strand, counting down.
ATTTTATTTCGGGATACCTTCTCTCATACTTTTCCAGTCAAAGGATATTTGCAAATCAGCAGAAGTTTGATGATCGAATTTTCATCTCCAGTTTTAAAAGGTTGGTTTCATTACAACTTTGTCATCTAACTGGAGCCCCTTCTACTTAAGACACACACTTTATCAGCCGGCTGGGACAATAGAATATACCGACTGCATCTCTGCAGAGGGGTAAGACCCCCACCCAACGATTGTTTTGGATAAGACACTAAATAATCAGATGACGAGGTTCCAATAATGCTGGAGCTTTGTGGAATGCGGAGTACCCCTTCATTACCATCGCTCCCAGGTCCACTCTGGTCTGGAGTGGTAGCACCTGATAGGGTCATATCTATGGGTCAAATAGAACTAAACCGTAGTTTACTTCATCACAGCTTTGTTCTTAGACTGGAGTCCCGACAAATCATATATATATATATATATATATATAGCAAATACGTTACGCTATAAAATAAATTTCGAAAAAGTATTTTTGAAACAGAATGCTTCAAACGGTAATACAATGCTGAGGGTTTCTCATTTTGTCGTTTCTCTTTAAAACTGAATATAATACGGAAGATATAACACCATATATAAACATTGCCCTGAGGATGGTTTAATACAAGAACCGAAACGTGGCAAATGATTGAACTACGGATAAAATCAGCATCTGAATAACTTGTTTTTTTCATATTTGTATTTTCAAACACACACACACACACACACGCACACACACACACACACACACTATATATATATATATATATATATATATGTCATTTTGTGTATGTAGACTGACGAGAAATAAAATTGGTACAATACCCTGGATATGTACTTCAATATACCAGGATTAAACGTGCTGGATTACAATAGATAATCCTTGGCATGAATCAATATATTCACAGACTCACGAAATAAGAGGTATATTAATGTTCCACGCCCATATTATATAAAACGTGAAATTCGACCAATCTCGTAATGTAGTCATTTCATTTTCTGTCAAACTAAAAATAACTTCTTTATTTTTTCTTTATACTTTTGTATAAAGAAAAAATAAATATATACGTATATATATATATATATATATATATAGTTCTTTTGTTATACATATATATATATATATATATATATATATATATATATATATATATAAACTTCTTTTGTTATATACTCCAGAATAAAAATAAAACTTAATTTTGAAATACACGTGGTTCACACAGATATAACACTTTATTGAAAACTTGACCCCCACACACAGAACATATATATATAATTCTTTTGTTATATATATATATATATATATATATATATATATATATATATCAACTTCTTTTGTGATATACTCCAGAATAAAAAACACTAGATTTTGAGATTTACATGGTACACACTTATCGAATACTTTATTGACGTCTTTACACCCACATACAGATATATATATATATATATATATATATATATGTGTGTGTGTGTGTGTGTGTGTGTGTGTGTATATATATGTGTGGTTGTGTGTGTGTGTGTGTATATGTGAGTGTGTGTGCGTATATATATATATGTGTGTGTGTGTGTGTGTGTGTGTGTGTGTGTGTGTGTGTGTGTGGTTGTGTGTGTGTGTATATATATGTGTGTGTGTGTGCGTATATATATATATATATGTGTGTGTTTGTGTGTGTTTAGTATTATCCTTATGACATTTCATTCCTTGCAGCTTTATCAGACCAGCGTTAGCCAGTGGTTTCTCATTGGAGTCTGAGTGACAACAAGTCTTCACAGGTTTCCAGGACTCTTCTCAGTATTCTAACCGATCATAACAATATTGGGGATCTGGATGATTTCTATTCTTTTCTATTCTTCCAGTCCCCTTTCCAAACCTTTGAGCACCGTTCCAAGTTCACCAACTACGATTGGTATTACCGCCACCCTTATCTTAACGTCCAGTCGGCTGGGCTTGTAGAATACTCCGACTGCATTTCAGCCGGTGGATAAGACTCATCCAACGAGTGTCCTGGATATGACAATAAACAATCTGATGGTGAGGTTCCAGTAATGCTGAAGCTTTAGGGAATGTGGAGTACGCCTTCATTGCCATCACTCCCAGGTCCATTCTGGCCCGGAGTGGTAGCACCTGATAGGGTCATATCTATGGGTCAAATAGAACTAAACTGTGTAATTAGACGAAACTGAATTGTCTGAAATTAACTGTTTTCACATAAAACCGTGTGTAAACAAAAAAACTGTACTTATGCTAAACTGAATTGTTTGAACTTAATTGTTTTTACTATTAACTGTGTGTTTAAACTGCATAGAGAAATGTTTGAAATAAAATTGTTTTTGACATTTAAACGATGTTTTTTATGCTAAACTGAATTTCTTGAAATAGAAGTGTTTATATGTATAAAAATAGATTTGGCATTGAATAACTTGCAACGGTTGATATGCCCTAAAACCAAACCAAACCAAACCAAACTAAACCCTAATGTTACACAGGTTTCGTTTTCTTTTATTTTCACTCTGTGGTCCCTTAAAACAATAAAACTGACTAGACAGCAAATTCTTTTTTTTTTGTTAATCAAAACTATAGATTTTTCACATTTGCCCTAGCTGATGGTCTTTC
>OY757947.1:40475269-40480269 GCA_963585895.1 Sepioteuthis lessoniana | reverse complement strand
AACAAGTGTCCTAGATATAACACTAAACAGTCTGATGGTGAGGCTTCAGTAGTGCTGGAGCTTTGGGGAATGGGGAATATCACTTCATTGTCATCACTCCCAGGTCCACTCTACCCAAGAGTGATAGCACCTGATAGAGTCCTATCTATGGGTCAAATAGAACTAAACTGAGTAATTAGGCTAAACTAATTGATTGAAATAGAACTGTTTTGACATTTAACTGCGTGTAAACAAAAACCTATACTTATACTAAACTAAGTTGTTTAAAATAGAACTGTTTATATGTAAAAAAAATAGATTTGGCATTTAATAACCTATAATGGTTGATGTGCAATGAAAATAAATCGATTAAGTTGTGGTTGTTAAAAGACACCTTTGATTGTCCTTTAATTCAATATCAAATCACATCTAATTTTTTGACTATTTTAAAATCAAATACAATTTCAAATTCTGGTATTGATAATCACATATAATTTTTTGATTATTTCAAAATCAAATACAATTTCAAATTCTGGTATTAATAATCACATATATCTTTTTGATTATTTCAAAATCAAATACAATTTCAAATTCTGGTATTGATAATCACATCTAATTTTTTGACTATTTTAAAATCTAATACAATTTCAAATCCTGGTATTGATAATCACATCTAATTTCTACTCACTGCTCCTTAAAAAGGCATGAAACTATTATTTCCCAATCCAATTGCCGGTAAAATAGTTGGACAGAACAGGGATCTCTTGGCTTGCCAGGTAGAAAAACCGGCCCAAGAGAATTCAACCCCATCCACCTACATGCCACAGGTAACCCATTACAACCTGTCGTGTTGTTTCTAAATGGGTTTAGCACTGCCATGTAGCCCTGCTATTGCTATAAAATGCCATGACCGAAAAAGGGGAACTACTTGTCATGGAGACCCGAAGACCTGGAAAAGATTAACAAAAAAAAAATTGCAAAGTAAATAAATAATTAAGAGGAAGAGCTAGACGTTTGGCACTTGATAATTATCTCCCTTGAGAAATTATGACTAGGGTGAGCGCGATAGAAAATATTGCAGCACACAAGTTGTAAAATGGGTTGGAAATTGCTTTATTCTCTTAGGTATAGCATTTTAACACTAATGCTCTAACAAAAATCTCGCTACAGTGTGTCATTGTGTTAATGTCTAAAAATCGATTTATATTAAAATTTATTATCAGATATATCAAAATAATCATAAAACATAATTAAATGTAAATAAAATTATAAAGAGTGTTTATTATTTTCCTTCCATGCGAATTTTTCTTTTCTTTTTTTCAAATCAATTTTAAATTGTTATTTAAGTGAAGTCTAAGTGACAGCAAGTCTCCCCAGGTCTCCAGCTCTCTTTTTAAAATCCTTGCTGATTTCAACAGTGCTGTGGTCTGGATTGTTGTAATTCTTCCACTGATTTCCAGTACCCCGTGTCTCTTTTCCAGGCTTTTGGAGACCGTTCTAAGGGTACCTATTATCATTGGTATTTATGTCGCCTTCATATTCCACAGCTATTTCAGCAATCTTTTTTTTTATTCTATGGTCCACCGTAACAGCAAAATTTACTCGTTGACATGTTGGTTTTTTTTTTATCTTTTTAATTAAAGCTAAATCTAGTTGCTACTGTTGTTGCTGTTGCTGCTGTTGTTGTTGTTGTTGTTGGTAGTGGTGGTGGTGGTGGTGGTGGTGGTGGTAGTGGTGGTGTAAATATGGAGTGAGTCACCGTGGTACAATAGTTAACACGCAGCACTACGACACGAGAGGAAGCGAGTTCAAACCCCAGTCGCAGTATTACGTTCACTTTGCGACTAATAACCTTAGGAAAGTCATGGGGGGTCCTCGTGGTGTAATGGTTAAAGCAATGCACTGCGGAATCGTAGTACGCGAGTTCGTACTCCAGTCGCGCTATTACGTTCACTTCCGGGCAAATACCCTTGGGAAAGGTATGAACCCCTTATTCTCCCTCCAGCTATGGGTAAATAGTAGGACGGACTAGGTTCTTCAGCCTTGGAGAGGCAACTAGTCTAGGAGAAGGAAAACTCTGAATTCAAACCTGTTAAACTACGCTTAAAAATTGACCTTGTGTCATATCCTGCCCGAGCGGAGGGGTTGGTAAATAGTAACCTTAGGAAAGTCATGAACCCCCTTATCTTCCAAGCTATGGATTAAAAAAAATAGTATCACAGCTGTTCTTCTACAAGACGGCTTTGGCATTAAATAACCCACAAGGTTTGATATGCTACTAAACAAAAGAACCATTTAGTTTTTCTCGAGGCCGGAAGTATGGAGTACCTAGTGACAATGGTCTCATAGACTAGCTCTTTAACCATAACATGGTCAGGGTAGCACTCTTCAAACCATACTATCTATCGTAGTCAGTTAAAATCTATCTTATAGTACCACAACAGTTCGTCTACAAGGATAGCTTTCGCTTTAAATAATCCACGAATGTTGATATGCCATTAAACAAAGAAATCAAACCAGAATTAATATTAGATGAAATAGTTGTAATAATTAATATTATTTTCTCATAATTTTTAGCTGTAATAGTAGTAGTAGTCGTATTAGTATTATTTGTTGTATTTTGTCAATGTCTTTTCCTGCTGTTCCTGGTAAGTGGCATTCTTTGGGGTCAAGTGACGGCAAGTCTCTTTAACAATAACCCCACCACCACCAGCTCTATTCTTGGTATTTCTTGCATACTTTGGCAATGTTCTCATCAAGTGGTTTTCACTAGAGATCAAGTGATAGCAAGTCTCATCACTCCATTCCAGTACCCTCCTCAATATTTTTGGAGATCTCAGCGCATGTTGTGGTTTTGGTAGTTCCGATTCTTCATTAGAATTTGTGACTGCTTAGGACTCTCCTCAGTATTTTAACTAAGTTTAGCAATGCTCTTTTTTGGCTGGTTTTGATTCTTTATACAATTTCTAGTTCTACATTTTTATGTAAGACATTTCAAGACTGATCCTGGTCCTCTTGTAATTAGGGGAAATTGATATGACCGTCATTTATCTATATTGTTATATCACTCCTTGCGAGGTTTTCACATCAGTTCCGATGATATTTCGCTGGAGTTTGAATGACAGCAAGTCTCCAGGAGTCTTCTCAGTATTCTGGCTGGTCTTAATTACGCAGCAGTTTGAATGGTCTCCAATTATTATTATCATTATTATTATTATTTACTCTTTTAGAGTTTTTCATATCAGCGTTAGCTGATGGTCTTTCACTGGAGTTTGAGTGACAGTAAGTCTCCTCAAGTCTCCAGGACTCTTCTCAGTATTCTGGCTGTTCTCAACAATGCAGTAGTTTGGATGGTCTCCACTCATCCTGCAACTTCCAAGTCCTCCAGTCCCTTTAATAATCCTTTAGTGACTGTACCAAAAGCACCAATCACAACTGGTATAATTGTCACCTCCATGTTCCATAGTTTTTTCAATTCCCTAGCCAGGTCGAGGTACTTATCCTTCTTTTCACATTCTTCCAGTTTTATTCTATGGTCAGCCGGTACAGCAAAGTCCACAATTTTGCAAGTTTTCTTGTTTTTTGTTAATTACTATAAGGTCTGGTCTTCTGGCCAAGATTAGGTGAACCGTTTGTATATCAAAGTCCCGTAGGAGTTTATGTGTGTCATTCTACAGGACAGCTGCTGTGTTGTGCCTATACCATTTATTCGTACGGTTAAATTTAAATAAATATTATTATTATTATTATTATTATTATTATTATTATTATTATTATAACTTCACTACTTGTGATTTTCCACAGCCGTTTTAACTGGTGATCTTTTAATGAGATCTGAGTTTCCTCAAGTCTCCAGGACTCTACTCAGTATTCTGACCGATCTCAACACTGCTGTGGTTTGGATAGTCTTGATACTATCTCTGACTTCCAATCCCTTGGGAACCGTTCCACGTGCGCTAGATACAAATTGTATCACCGTCATCTTTATTATTATTATTATTATTATTATTATTATTATTATTTAATTTTTCTTTTCTTTTTTTTTTTCGTTTTTTTACAATCCTTCACCGGGTCTTTACCTAAGACCTAGCCTGAGGGAAAGTAGTGATTAAATGTATTTATGGTTTTTTCTGCCTCTTTTAAGACATATTTTTCATTTACAATGATAGTACTGTCCAAAGGAAATGAGCTGTTCCGCAGAGTGCAGTTTTCTCTCTCTCTCTCTCTCTCTCTCTCTCTCTCTCTCTCTCTCTGTGTGTGTGTGTGTGTGTGTGTGATTGCTTTATTTAATTACTCACTTAAAGATTACCAAAGTCGGAATTTGCCTAACTCCTCCACCACAAGCATGCTGCAGTACTACATCAGTGGTTTCCAACCGATTTGGGGCCATACCTCACTTTGGTATTTCTAAAAAAATTTATGCCCCCCCCCCCCAACACTGTAATATTTCATTCTTACAGACTCAAAATGTTACTATAATTCATGTGAAAAAAGCTTTAAAAAAACTATTAACTTGGTCTCTAAATAAAACCCATTAAAATATTGCATACCCACCAAAATATTACCTTGCCGAACCGGTGGGGCATGCGCCCCATGTTGGGAATCACTCGCACGAAATCATTTTTTTAAGTAGAGTACAGCTGGTTTGAATTCAGTTTTCCTTCTCCTAGACTGGTTGTCTCTCCAAGCATAAAGAAGGTATCTAGCTCCCTATAACTTACATATCATTCATAGAATATTTATTATAATTAATTGTAAGTAATTGAATTAGACAAGCGATTTGATAATGAATCGAATGAGTGAGGAAGCAGACCTCACACTCTTATTATTAAATTGAAAATTGAAAAATTGCTTTATTCTTTGCGCTGACAAAAATTTCTCAAGATGTACTTTTTTTTTTAGGATAAGATAAATACGAAAATCCGATAATCCTATTTCATAACCTTTTGGGAGCTCTAGTTATCAGTGTAACCCGGATATAAGACAGCTGTCTGAACCAGATACGAAGTCTCTTATATTCG
>OY757947.1:40447854-40475069 GCA_963585895.1 Sepioteuthis lessoniana | reverse complement strand
TGTGTATATATATATGTTTGTGTGTGTGTATATATATATATGTTTGTGTGTATGTATGTGTATATATATATATATATATATATACACGTGTGTGTGTGTGTGTGTGTGTGTGTATGTATATATATGTATGTTTGTGTGTGTATGTATGTGTGTATATATATATATCTATATGTGTATATATATATATGTGTGTGTGTATATATATATATATATGTGTGTGTGTGTGTGCCTATATATATATATATATATATATATATATATATATATATGTGTGTGTGTATGTATATATGTGTATGTATGTTTATATGTGTTTGTGTGTGTGTATATATATTTATGTGTTTTTGTGTGTGTATATATATAATATGTGTGTTTGTGATTGATTTTTAAATTTAACGTTAAAAACGTTTGAAATCTGTAAAATCATTATAGTATTTTATACACGGAAATGTAGAGTAACATAACAATATTTTTAAGTATTAAGTAGGTTAATAATGAAACAGGAGAAAAACTCGCGTTTGTTTTTCTCTGTCAATCCAACTATTGGTTATTATTCAACATGTCTGTTTTTCTCTCTCTTATATATATATGTATGTGTGTATATATATATATATATATATATATATATATATATATATAAAGTGAGACAGTTTATATATAAACTCATGTGATTCATTTATGAAAACGTGCTTCCAGATATATGATGGGTTTAAATCAAACACCGATAAAAATATTTGTATTTGAAAATCTTTAAATAAAATGTGTGAAATAGATTGCGACTAAATCTACCTTCAAAATAATGGATATAAATATCTTGTTTTTTTCTTCTCTTCTCTTTTTGCAGACACTGTTCTCAAGCATACACAGATGTAAAAAATGTGTATGTATTATATAATTATTAAAATTTACTCTAAAAAATGTTTTGATTTCGTAAAATCTTTAGTGCGCCAAGCACGAAAATACTGTATAATATTCCAATATATATTTCTAGTTGAAAATAAAGGCGGTAAATTTTACCTCACCTGAGGATCGACAACGTGCAACGGAGTCGTAAGTCGTATTAGCGTATTCTATACTTAAAACATATATATATATATATATATATATATATATATATATATATACACGTCTGTGTGTGCTCGAAAACTGATGTATTGACTTCTTACGTAATGGTACACTTTGTCGCAGAGTTAGAGACAATCCGTTTTCAGTGATTTTGATGATTCTCACTGGGCACTCTTATCCCCTTGGCTTTGTGCCAGAGCCAACCTATCTTAACAAATAACTGTCTCAAAGAAATTATATTAACTGTAATGATATTATCTACCTTTTTAAAATCATGTACTCTCTATCTATCTAATATATATATATATATATATATATATATATATATATATATATATATGTAGTGGAGGTAATGCTTAACATCTTGTGATTCACATCACAAAATGGTCACCTCGATTCTCACTGAACGCTCTTATGTTTTTGGTCCTATGCCAGAACTGAGCGACGCAAGATATTCGTTTAGGACGCACACACACACACACTCATATATATATATATATATATATATATATATATATATATATATATATATATATATATAGGGTTTCATTGAAAGTGGGGTCCCACTCGTGATGAGCCTTTCCTTGTGATTCAAATTCTCGATATAACGGAGGTAACTATAAAATGCTAATTATTAAGAAATCTTCACCCCTTAAACAGAACAGCTCTGTCCGTGGGGCTAAAAAAATACACTGATTCTATTCCTTGCAGAGAGAAAAGACTCGCTTGCGCGCGCGCACACACACACGAGGATGTGTCCCGAGCATAACACTAAACAAGATCTGATGGTGAGGCTCCAATTCTGGAGATCTGAGAAGTGTGGAATATTCTTCCATTGCTATTACTTTCAGCTGCATTCTGACCTGGAGTTGCAGTGTTTTCTCTTTTTTTTTTTTTTTTTTTTTTTTGTTGCGTATCAACCTTCGAGGGTTATTTAATGCCAAATACATCCTTGTAGAAAAGCAGCGATGCTATATAACCCATAGCTTGGGGTTCATATAATTTCCCGAGGGCATTTGTCTGAAAGTGAACCTAATAGGGCGAATGGATTTCAATATCGTTTACTTCGATGCTGCAGTCCCCCACGTTAACCACTATACTACGAGGGACACACTTCGGAGTGGTAGTTCCTGTTCGGCTCCCCACTAAAGGTCAAATAGATATTTGAAATTTTTTTGTATTAGATAGGAATACTTGATACCATTTAACTGTGTGCAAGCAAATGATTATTAGAAAAAAATTAGGTAAATAAAATGTGCAATTTTTGAATATATATATATATATATATATATATATATATATATATTAGATGTCTAGATTATAAATAAGATACTAATTAAATGGCCATAAGGGGTTGATATGCCGTTAAATTTACCAAATCTAAATTATGTGTTTAGGAATAAATGTTAAGTTGTAATTTTGAAAAAACAAATGCAATTACACACGCACACACAAGACTTGGGTTCAATCCCAGGTCGCGTCATACCAAAGACTTTAAAAATGGTACCTGAAACCTCCTTGCTTAACACTCAGCAATATAAGGTATCTATCGAGGGTAAAGTGGAGCAATCCAGTGAAAGGAGTTGCGCCATCCCCTACACCGAAGTGTAGTAGCTATTGAAAAGGGAGACTTCGGGTCGCCCTCGACTATGATCGCCAACAACTAATATATATATATATATATATATATATATATATATATATATATGAAAATAACTTCAAATTTTTATTAATTTCTTGTAAAAATTACAGTTAAATCAGAATTTCAAAATATAGTTACTATTCAATAACTGTATGTGTATATACGCGCGTGTGTGCATTATATATATATATATATATATATATATATATATATATATATATATATATATATATATATAGTCATCTGACGAGACGGAGAGTCCAGCAATAATATTCTCCGCCGAAACAAATTTATTACGACGACTCAACCGAGTTTGAGTCTCCATTAAATTGTACTATATATATATATATATATATATATATATATATATATATATATATATATATATAGAATAAAGTACAGGCAGAAATTGTCTAAAAACCAGTTCCTTCCAAGCCATTTTCAAAGAATAGTCAGAACTTGGCATATCAACGTATTGCTTGCTGTATTAAAATCTTTGTTGATATGTGAGAAGTGTTTTTGATATTAATTATGATAAAATTTTAATCATTTAACGGGACAAGAATATTATGGCCTTGTTTTTAAGAAATGTTGTTTTTATACTGATTGCTTGCAATATTTTCAGGGTTTTTTTTTTTACTTGTTATATATATATGTATACCTATATGTTCCTATATTTATGTTTATATACCTATGTCTGTGTAAGTACATATGTGTAGATTTATATATACATATGTACATGTGTATTCGTGTGTATGTACGCGTTTGTTTAGTATACATGTGTGGATATATATATATAATATATATATACACATATTCACACGTGAGTGTGTGTGTGTGTGTATATGTTAAAATATATTTTTATACTCGAGTGTGTTGTGTGTACGTATATGTAGTGAATTGGACAAATCATTTAGACTTTTTTTTAAAGAAAGTTCTCAAATACTGGTCTGTAGAGCACGATAAAGTAAATGAATGTGTTCTCATCTCGTGTCAATGTCGTACATATTTGTTAAATAAAATGCGCTGTTCAGATGCGTTTATAGATTTCACGTGTTCATAAATTTGTATATGATACAGGAAATAAAGATATATATATTCTTAATTTCCTGTATTTGTTTAAAAAAAATACCATCTTTCATCTTTTTCCAATCATATAAAACGTAGTGTCATGTGACTGACCTGGTAAGGTGAGAACACACACACACACGTAGATGTGTGTGTGTGTGTGTGTATATATATATGTAATGTGTGTGTTAGCGCACGTAGTTTTCCGTTTGGATGTACCTATTTTTTGTTTATAGATCGAAAAGATTACAGATTTTCCCGGCTATATATACATTTGCCTTCAATATCTTTGTTAATCTTGTTCAAGTATAGCTCTGCATCGTATCAATGTTGAAAATTAATTTTCTTAGCAAAACAAGATTCGTAAACATTAAACAAACTCCGACAGGTAGCCATTAAAGACTGCAGGCATTAGGTGAGACAATTTTGGCATAAGCTTGGAGAAAATTTCACGTGTATGTGTGTGTGTATGTATATATATATATATATATATAATGCACATCAGTAACCTAAATAAGTAGTTACATATTCTTGGTATTTAGGTCTATAGTATTTTAGAGTAGTCACTCATCAAAGTACTGGACAGGGACATCATTGCTTAACTTGGGTGAACTGGCGAAAATCGACGATTAACGTGTAACATGAGCCTGACTGATATTTGGCACATGGCCAAAAAGTATAGGATAGCTAGTGAGATTTGAACTCACTAACAATGCTAATTCGCGGACGGTTACATCACGAAGAACTTGGCGAGTCGTTAAGCTTAGCTTATTTTGGCATAACGACTGCAAGATGGGTCATTCAGTGACAATCACATTTACTAACTATTGTCTACGAGTTTAGCTCATTGATCATTATATTATGTGAGTGGCTTAGACTTATTTACTTTTTAATATTATATCCCAACGCTTTATAAATGCAGTTCATTAAAGTCACTCGTGTGTGTATATATATATATATATATATATATATATATATATAATTTGTGGAGATGTCGTCGGTAGAAGATTAAATAGCTTGCTGTACGTTCAGGCTTCTGTCGTGGACCCATGTATGTTGACCTTATATCAGACTAGGATACAACTGTCTTCGTATTTCTATCTACTCAGGAAATAGACGAAGCTAAATGTTAGTGTGTGTGTATATACATATTATAATGATAATAACAATTTTTTTTTTTTTAGAAAAATGATTTTAAAAAGAGGCCCAGTGCTTTTAGGAAAGAGATGGTTTGAAACCTGAAATTATTGAGAACTAATCTCGTAATACTGCTTCCGTTACTCCTTGTTTCACGTGTTACCACGATCGTCTCTCTCTCTCTCTCTCTCATACACACGTGCGCGTGTATATATATATATATATATATATATACGCGAGTGGGATATATATGTTAGCTGACTGTAGGCGAGGGTGACCCGAAGGCTCCCTTTTCAGTCGCTACTACACCCTGGTGTAAGGGATGATCACTACTCCTTTCACTGTATTGCTTCACTTAACCCTGATGCATACCTTATAATGCTAAGTATTAAGCAAGGAGGCATCACGTACCATTTTTAGAGTCTTTGGTATGTCTAGACCTGGGATTGAAACCCCGGTCTCTCAGAGTATTGGCGAACACTAACCATTATGCCAATGAGATAAATATATATGTGTGTGCGTGTGTGTGTATTTTGTAGTTTAATTAGAAAAAGCATTTATTTTTCAACATAATCTCTTTTTCTTTGTCTGTACACTTAATCTAATATTTCTCGATTAATCATATTGATTGGATTTTTAAATATTTTGATAAAAAATTCAGCTTGGAAACTGTTTGGGTTATGGACTTATGGATTAAGCCTCGTGTATTCACCTACTTTAATTCTCGCGGATATATATATATATATATATATACACACACTCACACGGCCATAATTTACTATACTTAGTCTGGCACAATACTAGCAGACATGAGTATGTAGAAGTGGTCTGAAGAGTACATGTTTGTTAATTGAGGCGTGAAATTCTAAGTTGTGATTTCTATCCTATTTCATTATCCTCATTTCTTATATTTGCTGGTGTTAGATAGCAAGACTTGAAACCCGTTAACTGTGTGCAAACAAATGAACTCAAATTTGTTTAAAATGTTACCTTCAAAAAGTATTCGCTTATAAATCAAATATTTCAATTTTTGAAATTATAAACTTCTTTCTCGTTACATCGAGTTTCACGTTGGTATTCAGCTGAATTCTCTATCTATCTATCTATCTATCTATGTGTATAGCTTGATCGTTTATTCCTACCTAGTAAGAGGAAAAAAAGGTGTTTTCGATTTTAAAGAATTCTGAATTTCTAACTGCTCCCCTAAAGATCGTAACCCGTTAAACTTGGAGTAGTGAGAGAAATTTTTGATAAAAAATTAAGTATTGTTTTCTATCTAGCTATTATTCAGTACTGTTTTGTTGGGTTTTTTTGTTTTTTTTTACTGCTAAGGTAGTCATACTATGTGTGTGTGTGTGTGTGTGTATATATATATATATATATATATATATATATATATATATTTGTTTACCACGCTACAGGGTCAAGACTTGAATTACAGACAAAAGTAAATGATTAATGTCAAAAATCCTTTTTATTTAGTTTTTCCATCTAAACAGCATCTATTTTTACAAACTTCGTTATTATTGAGCAAGGTTGAGGCTGGGAAGTCCCAATGCCGTCGTGGCTGATGTGCTGGACTGCGGCTTTCTAGTATGCTGGTTCGAACTCTTTTGGGCGCATTTTCTGACTAATACCTTTGGGAAAGGCATGAACTCCCTTATCCTCATAGCTATCGGTTGAATAATACCATTACTGTTTTTTTTTTTTACATCAATGGTTTTTGGTATTAAATACCTCACGAAAGTTGATATGCCATTAAACAAAGAAACCCAACCTTCATTACCGACTATTTCTTCGTGGTCCCCCATGTAAGATCTGAATCAGCAGATCGCTGCTTAACTTCGGTTTTCTCACGATCACCTATGCTTAGAATTTTTAGGTTACTTTAAAAAACGATGTTTTTGTTTTTTTTTGTTTGTGTTTTTTTTTTTTTAACAAAAAAAAAATCTGCGTTAGAGAAAAGAGATTTATCAATATTTTTACTACTTGTAAAGCAGTTAATATTCTCCGTGAAAAAAAAATGTCACGGAAGCTTAAGAAATTATTTTTTTTTCATAATTTTATTTATTATTATTATTTTCAGCGAGTGACGCTTAAGAGATTTATAGATTTAAACATTTTTGTTTTTTTAGTTTTAAACGTAGTAGTAACGTTTATTAATAATTTTATATTTTCAACGTGAAGAATTACGTTTATATCAAATAAATGTTTAAAGACATGCATACTTGTGTGAGTTGATCGTTATCTTGTTAGGAAAAACGTATTTTCGATATCTTTTTTTTTTAAATTTTCAACTGCTCTCCTGAAAACCGTAATGACGTCAAACTCGCAGTAGTATTTTGAATTTAAAAACGTGGTTGTATTTTCTCTATTTGACGAGTATTGAGTACTTCTTTCTCGTTTCCCTAATTTCGTATCATCATACGCAGGTTAGACACACACGTGTGTGTTATATATATATATGTGTGTGTGTGTTTTTTTTTTATATATATATATATATATATATGCGCCTTATGTGTGTGGGGGATTTGATCTTTAAGTTTCTGGTTAGTAAGAATAAAAAGCACATTTTAAAAAATTCTGAATTTCTAACTGCGCCCCTGAGGATCGTGACCACGTGGAACTTTGAGTATAGTGAGAGAAATTTGTAATCAATAATATTTAAGTAAATATAAATAATTCTTTTTAGATAAAATTTAAGAAACTGTATATGACAATTCAGTTGTTCTCTCACAAAAACTTACGGGAGTTTTTGTGAGAGAACAACTAAATCGCACACTGTGTGTATGTGTGTGTGTGTGTTTGTGTGAAGGCCATTGCCAAGGACTCGCAGAAGTTGGCATTATGCCAGACTTGGATACAACACGACCGTCTTGTTCCTATTTACCTTTTGAAATGGACTTGGCTAAATTTAGTGATTATGTGATTTGTAGAAAAGTGATTTTTAAAAAATGCTCAGTTTTACGATTAGTTGGTTTAATTCATAAAAAAAACTTTAGACGTCGCGGTACTCCACTCAATAATCTGAATTTCACGTGATTTACTTAAATATGTAAGCCGTATTTTCTCAGTGAACTATAGTTATTATTTTGTCCTTTTTGAAGTTCGTTAATTTAAATTCTTTTAAGAAGTGTCGCAGTATTATTTTTTTTCTTATTAATTGTTTATTATTATCAATGATGCCTTCTTGATTAAAGGATCCTTGCTTATAAGGAATAAAATGCGTTAAAATCTTCTGGGTGCAATGAATATATATATATATATATATATATATATATATAATTTAGTTAGGTATGCACGTACTAAACCGTTTATTTGTTAGCTAGATATAAATTATTTCCGGTTGTGTGTGTCTGAAAAGCTGATCGGGAAAAATAAACCTTATTTAAAAAAATTTGGATTTAAGACTTCGTACACCTGTGGCCTCTAACAATGTTAGTGAGCGCAGTCTGCCCTGCTATTTATTTAGTTGCGGAGTTAAAAAGATTTGGATTGATGTTTTTCACAAACACATTCACGCAAAATAAAAAGGAAATATTCTCTGCCTAAATATGCTGACTCCATTTTTTTTTTGTTCAAGTAATGATCCTTACGTGATATATATATATATATATATATATATATATATATATATATATATATATATATATAATCTCATCACGTATTTCTCGTGTACGTACAACGTAAATTCTTTCTTGCGAGCGCTTTCATGTAATTTACTCCAAAATATCCAGCTATTGGTTAAAATAGTCCCACTGCTCCTCCTACAAGGATGGCTTTGGCATTAAATAACCCATGAAGGTTGTTCTGCCTGTAAACAAAGAAACTGCACTAAACTCCAAAAGGATTTTTAAAAATTTCATTACTGAATTTGTTTACATAACTTGGTTCAACGTGTTTAAATATTCTTTATGTGCATCTGTATCGATCAATTGCCTCGTTACAATTTCCTCCCAGATTTACTCTGACCTGGAGCGGTAGTATAAGGGTCCCATCCATGGGTTAAATAGATCTGTTGGAAAATCATTATATAATTGTGCAAACATGAAGAAAATATTAAAATGGAACGTTAAAATGTAGGTAATTGTGACTATAGTCAAACATTCACAAATGAATTAAAATTTTGGCTTTAAATAACCCCTAAAGGGTTGATGTGCTGTCAAATAAACCAAACCTAAATTATCTTTATTAGATAGGAATAGAGAAATACTTGAAAAAAAAAAATCAAACTAAATTGCATAAAAAATATTACTTGAAACCATATAATTGCTTGAAATACTTAAAACAGAATAATTTAAATTATTTGTATTAGATAGGAATACTTGAAACCATACAGCCGTGTGCAAATTATTTCTATTAGATAAGAATACTCGATACCATATAACTATATTCAAAATATTTGTATTTGTTAGGAATACTTGAAACCATACAACTGTGTGCAAATTATTTGTATTAGATAGGAATACTTGAAACCATCTCACTGTGAAAACAAATGATTATAGACCACATACAAAAAAGCTGTAAAACATTAAAAATCCACTTATTACAATTTTGACTTTAAATAACCCTTAAGGTGTTGATATGGCGTTAAATAGACCTAACCTAACAAGTTATTACAATCAAACATTGGCAAATGAATCGAATTTCGGCATTAAATTATCCATGGCAGGTTGATATGCCGTTAGATAAAAAAATAAACTAATCCTAAGTAGAAACATTTATATCCTCGTGGACTGCGTTTATTACTAGTATCCAACAGGTTCGCGGCTCCTCTAGTTTAAGTATAGCATAATAAAAAAAAATTAAGTGATTTTGTTTTTATTCATATTTCTTGTGTCTTTTTATTTATTTAATTTTTTGTACTATAAAGAAAATATTGTACCTAAACAGCTCTTGACCTATTTATTTTGATTCAATTTTTTTTTTTTTTTTTTTTTTTTTTTTCAGGAAGCACACACTCAACTGTCATCGTATGAAACCAGCCCTTTTTAGTGTTCTATGTGAAATTAAAGAAAAAACAGGTAAGTTAAATTCAAACATTTATCTATAAGTTAAAATGAAAGGTCCATAAATGTATATTATTGTTTGTAAAATTTATCTGGGTACAAAAAAACGAACAATTATTGTGAAATATCTTTCTTCGTTAAGGTGTTTTTTTTTTTTTCCCTCTCCAAGAATTCTTCGTTATATCATTTTTTTACCCTGCGGAAACAAATGAAGATGACAGATTCGAATACTCGATGCCATGAATTCTTATCAAAAAATTGGGGTGGGTGGAGCGAAAATATCTGTGGGTCGGTGATATTTTTTTTTTTTTTTTTTTTTTAAATCGGTTAAAAAAATGCTATTATATACGAGGGTCATTCAGTAAATAAGGTGAAATTTGCCTAAGCATTTGGCAATACGTGATTCTATATACAGTCGCACCTTATTCAAGGAAATCAATGATAAATCATGTCCCAGAACACTGCCAGCATGACCTTCTTTACAGGTTGTTACGCCGAGAGCGTTTTCTTAACCAGAAAGTCAGTGTTTCTTCACTATATAGACTGTCTTTTCGACTTGGATTCAAAATGGCAAACCCATATTTGGCTTATCTGTAACCATTTTTTTTTTTTTTTTTTTTTTAACTAAAACAGGCTTTTCCGCACGCTTTGCCTATTCTTTTATAAATTTCACATAGTTTGCACTTTTCAGCCAGTAAAAATTTGATGACAGACCTCTGTTTACACGTGAGGCTCACTGCTTTATTTGCCGCTATTTTGAGAATAGCCTCAAAACAAATACTTTCGCTATGAACCAATTCCAAAGAATGGGAAAAAAATTCTGTAGAAAGATATTTTTCTTTTTAAAAAGACATCACCTTATTTATTGAATATCCCTCGTACAATCAACAGCCTCTTCATCCTCATTTCTCTTGTGTTTTTTTTTTGTAATCTTGTTCTGAAAATATAAAATACAATCAAATCTCTTTTCATCCCCTCTCAGAAAAAAAATGCTTCTATATAGTTGACTCTCTGACCCACAAATTTACGAAGGTTTTTGTCAAGTCTATCCTTTCATTTGCTTATAATAAAAGTACCTTCTATGACCAAATTGTTGCCCATCTAAGTACTGAGGGGTTTCATAGTTGCTTAACTTCCTTTTTATTTGTTTGCTATTAAGTGTTGTTTTAGTCTGGCGTAGGAGCCTCACCCATCTAAGTACCGGACAGGTTTCATTCCTGATATTTGGCAAAGAACTTTTCAAAACTAAAATCTATCTTAGAGTTGACACAAATCCACGATTGTAGGGCTCTTAATGAGGATTGAACTCGCTACCCATTAGCAACTAGACCACGAGACTGGCTTGCTAACTAGTGAATCACGACCAGGTGCCTTTTAAAATTTACAAAACTTTGATTAGTCTGGTGTACCTAAATTATCCTTTAGTGGTCACTCATTTAATTACTGTGTTTACTCATCGTTGCTTAACACGGGGGATTTCGTGGGGATGGGTGTTTTCTAATTCCTGTCACATTTGAATTTAACTTTTCTCTACGAAATATAGCAACATTTACGGGACAGGTGGTGGTAATATATACAAATAAACTTAGTATAAAAATGAAGCTGTTTTTTCCCTCCAGACTAATAAATACTTTTCCTTAGTTATTCATTGCTGGTGAATAACATTTTCGTATAGAATCAACCTTCTTTATTTTCACCTTTTTTTTTATGTATCTTGAAAAAAGATTTTCTTAAACTTTAGGGAAAAATGAGTTGAATGATTTTAAAAGGTTCAATATACCCTTTCAATTCAACTTTTTCTTGATATATTTTTTTTCTCTAATTTTGATATCATTTATTTTAAAAATTTATCTATCTCTCATATATATATATATATATATATATAATAATTTTTTAAATACGGATAATAAAAATTATTTTATATATATATATATATATATATATATATATATATATATATATATTTATTATCCGTATTTAAAACAATGACCTTCCATCTTAACATCTATAGTCATTGTCTCTTTCTCTCTCTTTTATATATATATATATATATATATATATATATATATATATATATATATATATATATATATAGTGTTTATTAATTATACTCATCTTTTCAATGAGTCTCCATTTGTTTTTTTTACCTATATCTATTCTAAAACTTGATTGCAAGAATACCAAAAACGCGTCTGATTTTATATATATATATATATATATATATATATATATAAAACCTCTCCTTTTTATCAATAGATCCTCACATGTGTATGTTTATTAGAAAAGTTAAATAAATATCTCTTTAGTTGCATACTTACAATCAACTCTTTTTCTACCGGCAAATAAATCTGATTATACAACAATCAACTTTTATACCCATTATATATATATAGTGTGTGTTATATAGTGTGTGTGTGTAATATATACTGTATCTTTTTAAAGTATAAAATAGGATAATGATAAACCCTCGCATGACTCAGCGTTTCACGTTGTCGATCCTCAGGTGAGCCAGTATGCAACACATCTTAGCTCAATTAAGGACCGACTACGTGAAACGCCGGGTCTTGTGAGTTTTGAGTCGTTATCCTATCACGATCTTATTTTATACTTGAAATATGATGAAATATTGGTCTTGCTTTTTTTTTTTTTTTCGCGTTAGAAACGTCTTTAACTTTCTAAGTTCGGTGATAATTCTTTTCAATGCCTGCGCTACACGAACTCCCTGATAGAGTCCCTTTTTTACAAATTTTGAAAAAAAAAAAAAAAAAAAAAGATCGGAACTGATACCTTTCAACGGACAAAAACTCTGCCTTTATTTTTCATAATACGTTCAAATAATTATTAAACATCGGGATGAACGTGAAGTTAAAATGTGTAATAACTGGTCATTTGCTTGAAATAAAAAAAAAAACAATTAAGATGAAAATAAAACTTTAAAAAAGACTAAAAAGAAAATGATGTAATCTTTATAGGGAAAAGTTTTTTATTTTTATTTTAACTTTCTGCCTTCTCAACTAAGGGGAGTGTGTCCCCCTTCCGTAGTGGCTAAAGTGCTGGATTTCTATATTGTAGTAAGCGAGTTCAAACCCCAGTCGCGCTGTTGCGTTCACTTTCGAACTAATAACTTTGGGAAAAGTATGAAACCTTTTATTCCCCCAACTATTTGTTAAATAGTGCCACTACTGTTCTTATATATAACTATATATCGCTCTGGGTTAGTGGTAATGATGCTTCGGCCCCGAAACCATGCCTGAACCCAGAGTCATCATCTGATGAAGGCTTTGTTAGAAGCAATGCTGTTGTATAAACATCAGTTATTGTATGATATATACACACGCACACATAATTATATATTTACACACGTAGACGTAGTTTCTGTTGGACTATTACGTTCCTTTCGGATTAATACCTTTAACTTATAAAAAGTCGATTCCATAAAGATGAGCACTTTAAAAATTTCGCACATGTGTGTGTGTGTGTGTGTGTGTGTGAGAGAGAGAGATGTCCAATACTATCTATCAAGTATGAGATAGTAAAATAGGAAAAAAAAACTCACGACTGAGAGTTTCATGCTGTCGATCCTCGGATCAGTAATTATTCATCCCGTCTGGTCAACTTTTTTTTTTCCAAATATGTTCTATATTAGCTCACCTGAAGATCGACAACGTGATACACAGTCATGAGTATTTTTACTGTTATATCATTTTTTTAATACTTGAAATATGGAATATTGCTTTACATTGAGAAGTAATTAAAATTCATCATCATCATGTCGTGCTGGTAGCACGGATATCCCTGACCCTCTCTCGCCACTCCTCCCTATCGTTCATCGCCCTAGGCAGGTCTTCAGGACAACATCCCGTATCCTCACATAGCTGCTGAATGTATGTTCGTGCTGGTCGTCCTGCTTTTGCACGGTCATGTGTGGGGGTCCATTACTGATTTTTAAAAAAATGCTTTAAGCGTGTCCATGAATCATGATTGAATATTTGCAGGATTTTCATATTATTTCCCTCGTATTTCACCTTTTGCTGATGTTATTACCATCAAGACTAGTTGCATATTACCCGTAAAAAATGATTTGATTTCTTGGGAATGGGCTCTCTTACCTAAGATCAGAGTGTAGTGTTTGTTCCTCTTTCTGCTCAACCGTGTACTTTTGTCTTCGAGTTAGCCGCGGCGGAAAACGAAGTGGACCTGGGTCCTGGAGATCCTGAACGTTAAATAGGGTCTCCCCATTGAGCTGTTAGAGACGATTTGTAGTAATCTGACGCCTTTATGATACTGGGAATTTTTTTCTGCCTTTGCCTACCTACCTACCTACCTACCTACCTGCATGCACATATATATATATATATACACACACACACACTGGGGAAGCTTATGTGAAACTGACCCTGTGTCTACACTACTCCTGTGAAGAATGTAGTCACATACTGGATCAGTGTGTAGTATCTGTGAAACGTATTACACATCCACATACTGAAATAAAACAGTTGTAACTCAAGCTTCAGGGTTTTCAACTCCTGTTTTTTTACTATTTTGTAAGGTACTATTTACCAACCCCTCCGCTCGGGCAGGATACGACACAAGGTCAATTTTTAAGCGGAGTTTAACAGGTTTGAATTCAGAGTTTTTCCTTCTCCTAGACTAGTTGCCTCACCAAGGCTGAAGAACCTAGTCCGTCCTACTATTTACCCATAGCTGGAGGGAGAATAAGGGGGTTCATACCTTTCCCAAGGGTATTTGCCCGAAAGTGAACGTAATAGCGCGACTGGAGTACGAACTCGCGTACTACGATTCCGCAGTTCATCGCTTTAACCATTACACCACGAGGACACCCCTATTTTGTAAGGTATTATTCAGAATATCCCCTCACCAACTTGCCGAATATGTACTTGAATTTTCTTTAAATATAATACTTGCATTTAGCATTCAGTTAAGAATAATTTCCATTTGTGTGATTAAAGAAATTGTTTGATGAACGGTTACGTCTAAGTCCCCAAATCAAAAATCTGCCATCTGCCATAACTCGACGCCTTATTGCTTGGGAAGGAAAGACCTAAGAAATAGAGCTGATGACAACTTGTTGAAAACGTTATAAATAGTGAATGACTTAGATTTACTCTTATCTGAATGATAACTATGAATATTAGACTTTCTTTTATTTAAAAAGTAAATGGGGAAGAAGTCCACGTGGTGTTGTGACTAACGTACTGGATTGCAACTTCTGAGTAAGCAAGTTCAACTACAGTCGTGCTATTAAATTCACTTTCCGACGAATACCTCTGACAAATGATCAACCCCCTTAGCTATGATTTAAATAACGCCTATTGTACTTTTGCAAGGATGGCTTTGGCATTAAATAACCCATAAAGTTTAATATACCATTAAACAAAGAAACTATATCTATCCTAGTCTGTTCATATCTATCTACTGTTCATCTACAAGGATGGCTTTGGCATTAAATAACCATGAATGTTGATATGACATTAAACAAAGACATCAAACCAAATTCTGATCTTCTGCAAGGATGGCTTTGGCATTAGATAACCCACAAAAGTTGATATGACATTAAACAAAGAAATCAAAATAAGATATATATTATTATTAATGAGCTGTGTGTGTTTTAATGTACATATTTCATTATAATTTTATTTTAAATTTGAAAACACATTTGATAATACGTATATTTCAAAGGAACATTTTTATTTCATGTTTAGATATTTTTTATGCTATATAAAATATTTAAATATACCAATTCTTATACTATCTGTCCCTTATAAATAGTTGTTGTCCAGTCGGTAGGCTCTTGGAATAGACTAACTGTATTCTCTACAAAAAGGAAGTCGCTCTCCTTCGAAGAGCTTTAGAATATTCCTTCTGGGGCTGTAAAATACTCTGACTACATCTCTACGAAAGGGTAAGACGACCTCCCACCAACGAGTGTTCTGGATATGACTCTAAACCTTCTGATGAGGTACTATTTACCAACCCCTCCGCTCGGGCAGGATATGACACAAGGTCAGTTTTTAAGCGGAGTTTAACAGGTTTGAATTCAGAGTTTTCCTTCTCCTAGACTAGTTGCCTCACCAAGGCTGAAGAACCTAGTCCGTCCTACTATTTACCCATAGCTGGAGGGAGAATAAGGGGGTTCATACCTTTCCCAAGGGTATTTGCCCGAAAGTGAACGTAATAGCGCGACTGGAGTACGAACTCGCGTACTACGATTCCGCAGTTCATCGCTTTAACCATTACACCACGAGGACACCCTCTATCTGATGAGGTTCCAGTCCTGGAGCTTTGTGAGATGTGGGGTACCCCTTCATTTTCATTATTCCTAGGTTCATTCTAACCTAGAGTCGTTGTATCTGTTAGAGTTTATCTATGGGACAAATAGAACTGTTTAACCATTTAACTGAGTTTTAAAATGTTATCAACAAAACATGCGTTTACAAATATATATATATATATATATATATATATATATATTTAGGCAGCATTTCTTCGTTAATGCAAATTTCATTGAACATAATAGACATTTTATGCCTACATATTCTCTTTTGGATTCGTTCGAATTCCCGTATTACTTTTATCGTATTTGGGGGGAACTGATTAAGGTATTGTCCATAATTGTATGTATCCCTAGTACTTTCTGCCCGACTTTGGGCCATCATCAGGGGAGAATTACATTTAAAAGCAAGCGCCATAATCTCCAACAGCAAAGACGTCCTTACACAGTAGTAATTTGCTAAAACAAAAGTTACATCACTTTTGTAACAGATTCTCCCCTGATATATATATATATATATATATATATATATACACGATTTCAAAATGAATTGGTCGACTAAGAGACTTGTATTTTTTTAAAGAATTATTTCGTTCTTACATACGTGTATGTTTCCAGATGTTGCTTTCGTCATAGAACATATGTGGGACACAAGGCCATATGCGTGGGGGCACCCTATGAGACTCGAACTCACTCGTGTAGGTTTGTTAGTCAAGTGAGTTCGAGTCTCATTCGGTGCCCCATTCATATGGCTTTGTGTGCCACATATGTTCTCTGACGAAAGTAACAGCTGGAAATATACACGTATGTAAGATCGAAATAGATAATTCTTGAAAAAATACAAATCTCTTATTGGACCTATTCATTTTGAAATATTTACTTTTTTTCTCTCTTTGGACCTACAACGAAAAATTTTTTTACATATTTAATTATATATATATATATATAATCTCATCATGTCGTGCTGCCAGCACGGATATCCCTGACCCTCTCTCGCCACTCCTCCCTATCGTTCATCGCTTCTGGCAGGTCTTCAGGGTTACATCCCGTATCCTCACAGTGCTGCTGTATGTATGTTCGAACTGGCCATCCTGCTTTTGTTCGTCCATATGTGGGGGTCCATAGGAGTACATCACTTAGGAGCTCGTCCCTGCTTCTCCAGCAGTGTCCTGCATATATATATATATATATATATATATATATATATATATATATATATATTGAATAATGTACAAGGTTTGATTGGCTATAAAACTCTACCAACTAACCAGCCTCCAGTAGTGTGGCCCCTGTTCCGGGGCTCAATGAATTATGGGGTCACCCCTTGATTGCTATTATTTCCTTAGAGTTCTATTTATTGATCAATTAAACTTTTTTCAAAATAATTATTGGATAAGAATGTTAAATCATCTAAGTATCAAATTCTTTGTATGTATAATTGTTTATTAAGGATTATTATTAGCAGTAACCGGCTCATTGGCCTTTTGGGTAGAGTGTTTGCCAATGGAGGTGCCGTGGTGTAACGGTTATCGTCGTAGGAAATGGACACGGTGACACGAGTTCAAATCTTGGACGAGACTGATTGCATTTCACATAGCACTAATACCCTTGGGAAAGGTATGAATCCAATTATTCTCCCTCCAGCTATGTGTAAATAGTAGGACAGACTAGGTTCTTCAGCCTTAATTAGGCAACTAGTCTAGAAGAAGGAAAACTCTGAATTCAAACCTTTTAAACTCCGCTTAAAAAAAACTGACCTTGTGTCATATCCTGCCCGAGCGGAGTGGTTAGTAAATATGGTTTGCCAGAGGCGCGGGAGACCGGGCTTCAATCCTAGGTTGAGTCAGTCCAAAGATTTAAAAAATGGTACTTGATATCTTGCTAAACACTCATCATTATAAGGTGTTATCAAGGTAAAGTGGAGAAATCCAAGGAAAGGAGTAACGCCCTTCCCTACACCTCGGTGTAGTAGCTTTTGAAAAGGGAGCCTTCTGGTCGCCAACTTTATTTCCATTATTATTAGCTACTTGAAACCATACAACTGTAATGACTATCGAATAAAAATTATTACTTTGAACCATATAAAAGTTAAGTTGGCGACCGTAATCGAGGGTGACCTGAAGGCTCCCTTTTCGATAGCTACCATACCAAGGTGTTGAGGAAGCGCTACTCCTTTCCCAGGTTTGTCCCACTTTACCCTTGATTCGTACCTTATAATGCTGAGTGATGAGCAAGGTGGCATCAAGTACCATTTTTTGAGTCTTTGGTAGGACTCGATCTGAGATTGATTGGTTTGGTTTCTTTGTTTAATGGCATATCAACCTTTGTAGGTTATTTAATGCCAAAGCTATTCTCCTTGAAGAATAGTAGTGGTGCTATTTAACCCATAGCTGGTAGGATAAGGGGTTCATACCCTTTCCCAAGGGTATTTGCCTGAAAGTGAACGTAATGGCGGGACTGGAGTAGGAACTCGCTTACTACGATTCCGCAGTCCATCACTTTAACCATTACACCACGAGGACACCTCCCACCTGAGATTGAACCCAGGTCTCTCGTGCCATTGGTGAACATAATTATTAGTATTTGATAGAAATACTACCAAATGACTAAATTATTTATATTTGATTGGAATACTTGGTAATTGTGTGGAAACATGACAAATTTGAAAAGATTAAAAAACGTCATGGACCATTGAGAATAGTTGTTTACAAGTAAACAATTACGAATGAATCTAGTTTTGGCATTAAATAACCCACTGGGAGTTGATATGCCATTAAACTAATGAACGATAATTCTAACATTTATATCTAAATTCCATAAATGAAATGTAACAACTATTATGGGACTGTACTCGATTTCATTTCAGTTTAATGTATCCAAAACATTAATTTCATTATGTCAGATTAATTTTTATTCACTCTATGAACTAGGTGTCCTTAGAGATTTGGAGGCCAGGAGGGGATTAGCCCCTTAAGTGGGGGGTCTTTCAACATTGGGTAAGACTTATGATATAATGTTAGTGGAAATATTGTTGGTGAATTTGTATATAAAAAAGCTTTGTTGGGGGTACATTTGAGGCCCCTGAGGGCGTTTTCGAATATTCTTTCTCCTTAGTTCTGTCTTTGAATTCAAAACTTTATAAAATGATTGAAACTAATTAAAAAAATTCCAGACACTTTTAGCATTTGTTTTTATATATATATATATATATATATATATATATATATATATATATATATATATATATATATATATATATATATAATTAGAGAGGGAGTATTGGAAAGACCCAGACAGCTGACAAAAAAGAAAATTAAGCCAATTGACGAGAATCCACTATTGTATGCCATAATTTGACCTTTCACTAACTCTGACAACTGGTTTATTCCTCATTAGCAATGGACTAATCACTAATTAGAATATCAAATCAAGAAGAGGTTAATATCTAAGAAATTTCCTTTCCCCTGTCTCCTGAGAGTTTTCATTTTTAGAAAATTAACTTTTTGCTACAACTGAAAAAACTTTAAACACAGTGACCAAGGAAAATAATCACTTCCTATGTGTGTCTCGGCCATTGAGGTTTCATTCAAATTCGTGTCAATAACCCCCCTCCAAAAAAAAAACCTTTGATTTTACACTATTTTTTTCGGCCTAATATATATATATATATATATATATATAATTTTGTAGCTTTCTTC
This sequence comes from Sepioteuthis lessoniana, assembly GCA_963585895.1. Lineage (NCBI taxonomy): Eukaryota > Metazoa > Mollusca > Cephalopoda > Myopsida > Loliginidae > Sepioteuthis > Sepioteuthis lessoniana. The sequence goes on along the minus strand of OY757947.1, from coordinate 40,455,161 downwards.
ATTCCTATTCTGACAAATTAAAATTCTGTTAAAAAAACACGTTTAATGTTCGAGCCCTTGCGTCAGCGAATTAAATAAGAATTTTCTTTACTTATAAAACGAAATATATTTTTTAATTTCAAAAAGCACTTAAATTGTTGTGTGTGTGTGTGTGTATACGTATTTATTAATTTTTATAAAAGAATTAATCCAGAATGTATGTGATCAATAATGTCTGGTCAGTCAGATTTTGGTACTATGAACAGATGCCACTGTAGAACGGATAGATAACAGGCTACTCTGTGTGTGTGTGTGTGTGTGTATATATGTATATATATATATATATATATATATATATATATATAAGTTGTTGTCTGTCTTTGTTCAGGTTCTGCATAAAAATTTTATTGCAAAAGAAACTACTCTCCATGTCGAAAACAAGATCCTGGTAGCTTTTATATATATATATCTTGACAAAAGTAGCTATTTTTTCCCTCCTGAGGTTAACTAATATATTTATCGACAAAAGTGAGATATTTATGTCATCAAACTAAATCTTCAATTTGTCTATTTAATTTATTTGTTGGTTTGTTTATTTTTGTCATTGTAAGGTTTATATATAATTTATTTAAATAGGTGTCGTTATTGCATCAACAAATTTCTAAGCAGAAATTAGATTTCAGAATGTTGTTTGCAGTTTAGATCTGGGCAATTATAACACACGTATACTCAGGAATATATATATATATATATATATATATAATTTCTTTAACGCCAACTTACAGTGGGGGCTCAGAATACGCCCTTTCTCTTGTTTAAGAGTAAGATCCCTCTTCTCCTTAAAAAAAAACAAAAAACGTGGGCCTGATTATAGCTCTTAACTGTATCTGATAATGATGTTCTGGAGACCTGAGGGTTGTAGAGTACCCTTTCGTTGTCATTATTCCCAGGTCCTCTCTAACTTGGAGTGATTTTTACCTGATAAGGTCCCATCTTGAAAATTATTCGTATTCAATAGAAATATATGCAAATAAACAAATAATAATTCTTCCGAATGTATTTTTACCTGATAATTGTGAAGCCGTGAAACTATTAGTTGTTTATTTTTCAGTCCTGTATTAGACTGCCTATGCATATTCTATACCAGATTCCTCTCTATCTATATATATATATATATATATATATATATATATATCTGTGTATGTGTGTGTATATATATATATATATATATATATATATATATATATATATATATATATATATATATACACAAGGCTTATTTAATGTCTGAGGCTTTTTTTAAAAAGCAAAATGTGAAAATCACATAAGAATGTGATCTGTACAGAGAAACATGTTTTAAATTTAAAAAATGTTTCCAAACGTGCTTAAACGTAGGTTCTCCATTACAAGTCAGTCGCAAAGACAATCCATATAATTGAAACATGCAGACTTTCCATTAAAGAAAAAGTTCTTGGCGCAGCAGTCCGTAAAGAATGTCATGCTGACATGAAGTGATCCTTGATCCTTGAAAAAGGTGCAACTGTGTTCTTTCTACTGCGAACCCCTTGGCAAAATTCACCTTTTTTATTGAATTACCTTTGTTTTAATAAACAAGGACTCATTATGATTACTTAACTCTCGATAAGTACATCATTAATCACATATCTTCAACCCCATCTCGGCAATAACAACACAGAGGGATGTCAACAACGTTAGGTCAGTTTAACTTTTAAAAAAGTTACTAATTTTTCCTATAATGCTTGCATTGTTCTTTTAACTTCCCCTTCCGTTTTACCTCGTTATCATTTTATGAGAATGTCTTTAACACGATGTGGAAAAGTCCTTTCGAAAGTTCTTAGTATTCCTTTCATTTTCTTGATAACTGCACGATTTTTGCAATAAACAATCCTTGTACATCTTATTTTTAATAAAACCAGCCTGAGAATTATCTATCTCTCTCTCTCTCTATCTACTCAATCAACAAGCAGAATGTGACAGAGGGGTCACTTTTTATGCTGAGTACAGCTTGATTGAATTAAGAGTTTCCTTTCTCTTACACTGGTTGCCATACCGAGGATAAATGACTCAGTCTACCCTACTATTTACTCATAGCTGGATGAAAGATTGGCTGTTCCTGTGGCTAACGTGTTGGCCTCAGACTTCATAGTAAGCGACTTCGATCTCTAATTATCTTCACTTTCGGACTAATACCCTTTGGAAAGGCATGAACGCTCTCATTTCCCCTAGCTATGGGTTAAATACTATTTATCTTCAAGGATGGTTTCGGCAATAAATAATCCATGAAGGTTGGTATGCTATTAAACAAAAACAACTAATCCAAACCTATGTTGAAGAAAATAGATGGTTTCATGCCTTTACTGAGGGTGTTATCGTAAAAGGAAACACTAACAGACTTGCCCAGGATTTGAACTCTAGCCATTTATATTACCATTAATGATAATCTAAAATTATGTACGTGTGTGTGTGCGTATATATATATATATATATATATATATAGTTGGCGACCATAATCGAGGGCAACCCGAAGGCTCCCTTTTCAATAGCTATTACACTGAGGTATTGGGAGGGCGTTACTCTTTTCTTTTGGATTGCTCTATTTTACCCTTGATCCTTACCTCATAATGCTGAGTGTTAAGCAAGGAAGCATAAAGTACCATTTTTTTTTTTTTTTTTTTTTGAGTCTTTGGCATGACTCAACCGGAGATTGAACCTCGGTCTCCCGGGTCATATTCATTTTATATAAAATACTGCGCCATTGGCCTTATGAATAGTGTTCGCCAATGGTCCGGGAGACCGGGGTTCAATCTCAGGTCGAGTCATACCTAAGACTCAAAAAAAATGGTACTTGATGTCCACTTGCTTAACACTCAGCATTATAAGGTTTGGATCAAGGGTAAAGTGGAGCAATCCAGGGAATGGAGTAGTGCCCTCCACTCTACCTTGGTGTAGTAGCTATTGAAAAGGGAGCCTTCGGGTCACCCTCGATTAAGGTCGCCAATTTTATTTACTTATACGCTGTTTTACCTGAACTTAGCTTATTTTTTTCCCCTTTTTTTAAGATAGGCTTTCAATTTTCTATCCTACAAGAAAGCCTACCTTGATTCCTTTCAATTACCGATTTTTGTATAAACAAGCGCCTCTCCGAAATTACCAACCTATTCTTTAATATATACCGAAAAATCTTTGTGTAGCTGTTAGTATTTGTTTTTGTGTGAGTGTGTTATTATATTATTGTCGTCAAAAAAACAATTCGTTAATTCCTCATTTCGTATCTTTCCCACGTACATCTGTAGGTGGCATACTTTTTCAGTCATTGAAAAAAAAAACTTCAATGTTTAACGTCCATTGCTAATTTCACCGTATCGTTAAAACTTAGACTTTTTTTTTTCATTAGTCATGCACAAAACTCACACACACACACACACACATATATATATATATATATGCGCAAGGTTTTCTGATGATGGTTTTGTTTATAGTTGAATTCATTTGCTAACGTTAAACGTTTCGTATTTTAATTTTTTATTTTTCAAAATATGAAAACATTAAACCTTCATCAGGGCATTTGAGTTGTTAATTGAAACGGAAAAAAAAAAGTTTTAAACATTCTATTTCCGTTGGTTGTGTTTTGTTTCAAATCTAATTGAATTCATTGATTTGGCGCCTACAAGAGAAATATTTTACAACACAAGCTGTAGGAAAGAACTATTTAAAAAAAAAAAAAAAAAAAAAAGTAGGCGCTATAATGTCCTTCCTGAAAGCAGTGGGTCGTATATGGAAAAATTTAAAGACCCAGCCAATATAATATAAACAATCCCAAAGTATGTAAAAACAAACGAGTATCTGAAAATTACTGTACATCGTAAATAAATATTCAAGATACGAAGACCTTGAAACAGACTTTCATCAAAATGACTTGATTCAGCGTTAAATGACCCGAAAAGGGTTGATGCACCGTAAAACAGAACAAGCAATCAAATCAAATCTCGGTGATGTAATTTGTGTTTCTTCTTGTTAGTGAATTTTTATACTGTCGGATTTATTTCCAATTTTTCTCTATCAGTCTTTATATATTACAGATACACACACACATTAAAAACGCACCATTATCCCCTTCTTTGTCAAATCATGTAAATCTTAGAATATTTACCATACAGTTCGAATATTGTATTATTTGCACACGTATGTGTGTACGTGTAAAATAAATTACAAATAAATAACTCTGAGCATTTATTAAAACCTGCTTTTATACAAATTAGAAAAGACCATTATAAACGACATTTGTTTGTACGTACAATATAGATTGCCCGTTGATCATCAAAAAAATTTTTTTTAATAAATGGTTATTTATTAAAACCTGCTTTTAAAAATCATTTTGTCAATTAGATATTAGTGATTAACGCCATTTGTTAGGGCATATAATACTCATTGCACGTTGATCATGTGTCAACGATTTAACATGATGTAGGTTGTTTAGATGTTAACAAGGGCCTGGAAATGCGCGCAAAAATTCTTTCTTTTGAACGAAAAAATATACAAAAGATATTTTTAATCGATGTTTAAGTAAATTTTTTTTGAAAGCAAACACTTCTTACTGGTTTTCTGGTAGTCTTTCTTCATCCTTGTGTGTGTGTGTTTTCTTTTTTTTTTTTTTTTTTTTTACTACCTTTTGGCCATTGTTCTTTGCGATTTTTTTTTCGTCTGACTCAAAGATCTTTCTGTTTACTTGCATTGGTGTTGATGTCTTCAGACAAACTGTCATGCTAAATCCTAGGACCCTAAGATTTTTAATTTGATACTTAAATCTGGTAAATCTCACAGGTTCAGATCAGTGGTTCCCAACCGATTTGGGGCCATCTCCCACTTTGGTATTTCTAAAATTCCGAATAAAATTCCGTAATATTTGATTCTTATATATTCAGATTCCAACTGCAATTCACGTGAAAAAAGCTCAAAAGGCTATTATCAATTTGGTCTCTAAACAAACCCCACCAAAACATTACCATGCGCCCCACGTTGAATTACCGATGGAGATAAAACAGTATTTTAGGGAAGAGTCCTTGTGGTTAACGTACTGGACTGCTATCTCGTTGTAAGCGAGTTCTAACGGTAGTCTCGCTATTACATTGACTTTTGGATTAATATCCTTGAGAAAGGGATTAATCCCCTTATCTTCCACAGGTATGCATTAACTTTGTACCTCTACTGTTTCGCCAATTGCCTAAAAGAGCGGGGTTCAATCCCAGGTCGAGTCAGTCAGTCGAAAAGTGGTATTTGATACCGGCCTTGTTTAACACGCCAGGGATCATGGATAAAGTGGAGCATTCAAGAGAAATGAGGAGTGATCTCCTCTTCCCCTCAGTGTTGTAGATAATGTAAAGAAAGCCTTCGGGTTCCCCTCAACTACGGTCGCCAACTTTACTTTTAGAAAGATGGTTTTGGCATTTAGAAGAAACTAAAACAAGAGGAGCTTTCCTTCTCCTAGATGGGTTCCCGTAGCAAGGTTAAAGAGAACAGTCTGACCTACTATTTACCTCATAGCTGGAAGGAGAATTGGATTTAGACCCTTTTGTAAAGGTATTAGCGTTCTGCGAAATGTGAACAGCCACGTCCAGGGTTTGAACACGAGTTGGCGTGTCCATTTCTTCCGACGATGCTCGTTGTATGACATGCGCCTCCATTTTTTGTTTATAGGATGGGGTTTCACCATCATTGGTTTTGTTTTGTGTTTATTAGTTGATATTTATTTTTGATGATTAAAAGCTAAAATACAGGGGGCTTTAAAAAAATAAACGATGCAAACTTCCTTTTTGATAATTTTTTATTTTAACTTCATATCCCAGAAAATACCCTTTAAAATATTGGACTGTCTACAATTACTGTTTTCAAGAATACAAATAAGTGAAAACATTTTAAATAAAAATTATGAAAAAGACAGATGAATCCCGTATATTTCTTGAGGCTTTTCTTATTATTGTAGCTAATACTCGAGGCATCAGTTGTCTTATATATATATATATATATATATATATATATATATATATGCGTGTGTGTTGTGGACCAGTTAAAGTTCCGGAAGAAAGACACGAACTCGGGATTATGTGAAACAAGTATATTGAATGAAAGTATAAATACAGCATAGGTAAAAGAGTGTTGAACATCAGTCTGACTGCCAGAGTGTTAAGCTGGAGTTAACTTAACACCGAGATGAATATTCTTCTGGTGTTCATAGTAATAGAGTTCATTCTAGTCCGTAAGGTAGGTACCATAACAAAATTATATATATATATAGTAAATGAGGATTGTGAATATTCAAAGAACGAGTGCTCAATGCGCGGCTGATTTAATAATAAATATAACTGCAGAGCTATATATATATATATATATATATATATTGTTTAAAGAAAGAAAAAATTGAAATCTATCTGATAAGCTTCAATAAGCGAAATAAATTTATTATAAAATACAATTTCTGAGTTTCTTGTTTTTAAACACGCACACACCCACTAAAATCCTCAGGTGAGCAAGTATTCTACAGCGTGAAACTTCAAGTCATGAGTTTTTAACCTGATTTATAATTGTCTTGTACTTCAAATATGTTGATATTTATCTGTATTTTCGTGTATAGAGCATTATAAGATTTTGCAGATAAAAACCGCTTCTGTCGTTATAATTGAATTCTGTGTGTGTGTGTGTGTGTGTGTATATATATATATATATATATATAGTAAATGTAAGTAAAGTTGGCGACCATAGTCGAGGGTAACCCGAAGGCTCCCTTTTCGATAGCTACTACACCAATGTGTAGGGGAGGGCGCTACTCCTTTCCTGGATTGCTCTACTTTACCCTTGATCCGTACCTTATAATGCTGAGTGCTAAGCAAGGAAGCATCAAGTACCATTTTTTGAGTCTTTGGTATGACTCGACCTGGGATTGAACCCAGGTCTCCCGGGCCATTGGCGAACACTCTAACCCCTAGGCCAATGTCCGGTAGGTATATATATATATATATATATATATATATATATATATATATATATATATATATATATATATATATATATATATATATATATATATATATATATATATATATATATATATATATATATATATATATATATATAATCTTGGATAGTGAATACTAAAAGGATAAACACGTCTGTGAGTGTGTGTTCAATTTTATAGTACACACGCCATCTAAGAATTGAGGTATTTGTATACTGTTAAAATATTAAAATCCTTTTCCTAAAATGGATGTTAAAACGGATTTCTGTTAACCTCTCCCGCAAAACATGCCCCTTAG
>OY757947.1:40432854-40440354 GCA_963585895.1 Sepioteuthis lessoniana | reverse complement strand
TTCCTTAATGAATTTTTCGGCGTTATTTGCTACCCACCTCCTTTAAAAAAAATCTTCCTTTGTGGGGGAAATATACGTAATTGTCGATTCAGATCTTAATAACTTTCAATAAAAAACAATTTGATTCCACCTTTTTTTTTTCTTCTGTTCTACTAAAAAAAAAAAAAAACATTAAAAAAAATAAAATTCTGCTCGTTGACTTCGAATACATTTATTTTAAACTATATTAATATGTCTTGAGTTTTATTTAATTTCATTATTTGTTTGTTTATTTTATTTTCCTTGAGGAAAACACGTGGGATTTAAAATTCTGCCTGAAAGGGGCCTTGTGTCTATCTATCTATCTATCTATCTATCTCGTGCAGTTTGTTGCTAGGCAATGAAACTGATGCCCGTTGTTGGAAAATATTTCTATAAAAGCTTCTTATTTTTTATAATGTATTCATACTTGCTTTGTGGTAGAAATAATTGCTTTAAAATCTTTTAAATGCCTTTTATTTCAAATTCTGTTAACGTTTTTTCTTCATAATTTAAAAAAAACCCAAAAAACTTTACATTATTCACTTCTTATCTTATTTGATCAGTTCACCTTGAGGAAAACACGTGTAATTAAAAATTCTGTTAAAAAGGGGCTTGGTATATATATATATATATATATATATATATATATATAAAAATTTTAAATTGTCTATCCTGCTAGTGTTTCCTCTTTCTTTCTCTTCCCTCTTCATCCTACTGCCTTCTTCTCTCTTCTTCCACCCTGTCACTGTCTCTCACCCTCTCTCTCCATGTCTATTTCCCTTTTTCTTTCTTCCTCTTTCTTTTTCTTTTTTCTTTCTTTCTCTTTCTTTTTTCTTTCTCTTTCTTTTTTCTTTCTCTTTCTTTTTTCTTTCTTTCTCTTTCTCTTTTCTTTCTTTCTCTTTCTTTTTCTTTTTTCTTTCTTTCTCTTTCTTTTTCTCTTTTCTTTCTTTCTCTTTCTTTTTCTTTTTTCTTTCTTTCTCTTTCTTTTTCTTTTTTCTTTCTTTCTCTTTCTTTTTCTTTTTTCTTTCTTTCTCTTTCTTTTTCTTTTTTCTTTCTTTCTCTTTCTTTTTCTTTTTTCTTTCTTTCTCTTTCTTTTTCTTTCTTTCTTTCTCTTTCTTTTTCTTTTTTCTTTCTTTCTCTTTCTTTTTCTTTTTTCTTTCTTTCTCTTTCTTTCTTTTTTCTTTCTTCCTCTTTCTTTTTTTTTTTCTTTCTTTCTCTTTCTTTTTCTTTTTTCTTTCTTTCCCTTTTTCTTTTTCTTTTTTCTTTCTTTCTTTTTTCTTTCTTCCTCTTTTTCTTTTTTCTTTCTTCCTCTTTCTTTTTCTTTCTTTCTTTTTCTTCCTTTTTCTTTCTTTGTCTTTCGTCCTCTTCCTCTTTCTTTCTTTCTTCCTCTTTCTTTCTCCCTTCTACTTCTATCTTCCTGTCTCGTATTCCTCCTCCTCCTCCTCTCTTTTCTCTCCTCTTTCCGTTTCTTCCTCGTTTTTCATGTCTTCCTCTCCTGTCTCTTCCCTATTTATCATTCCACCATGGAGGATGCACCCTTTTATCCAGTGTAGGTGGGTACTTCAGCTTGTATGAATGAATCGCTTTTCTTCAGTTCAACCCGAAAGATATTCACAGTTGGCTATCCTTCCTGGAAGTCGTAAACCTGGCAAATGGTTGACCCTAACGCAAGAAGAAAGGAAGTAGGTGAGAACTTGTCTTTTTTGGATAACATAGCTGATCTGACCAAAGTGTAACCATATTTGTAGCGTATTATGGGCGAGGAATCTTTCGCAGGGAACCAACTGGGTAGAAAAACGATTTTCTTTCGTAGAAGAAATAAACAAACCGATTTTTATCTAAAACACTGATTACTGGAACGAATGAAAATCCAGATTTGTTTTGTTTGTCCACCTAAGAGGCTTAAATCATATAAGATCTTTCTCTTTCTCTCTCGTTCTGTGTGTGTGTGTAGAGATAACCCTTTTTATTTATCTTTTGGTAGTCGATAAAACTAATAGTTAAAATGCTACTTTGAATATAATTCTTTCCAGTTCTGTTTGGATATCAGCTTTTTTTTTTCTCAACCCTATAAAATCTTTTTACACACCGGGTGTATGTGTGTCGTCGAAATTTTCTCTCACTTTGTTTTCCCCTTTACCTTGTAATTCTTGTACCCCCCACTTTGCTCTCCGCTCCAAATCGCCCTGTAGGTGGAACTCAGAATATCTCGACTGTATCCATTGCAGAAAGGGAAGCCCCCCCAATAGATGTCCTGGTTACTCCATCCAGTATTCTCTAGCTCTGGGGTGTGCCAACACACCCCTTCAGCTGAGGGGTTAGACTCCCCCTGGTGAGGTTCTAGTAAGGCTGGAACTTTGGAGAATGCAGAGTACCCCTTCCTTGCCATCGCTCCCAGGTCCATTCTGCTCTGGAAAGCCAGTACCTTATAGGGTCCTATCTATGGATCAAATAGAACTAAACTGTGTACTTATGCTAAACAGAATTGCTCGAAATAGAACTGTTTTGACATTGAAACCGTGTACCTATGCTAAACTGAACTATTTTGACATTTAACTGTTTGTTAACAAAAACTATACTTATACTAAACTGAATTTCTTGAAATTTAATTCGGCGTAAGACGATCTGAAAAGATTTGATACACTGTAAAACAACCAATCTTCATGGACATTATTCTCTGGGATGGTAATACTTGTTAGGGTCCTATTTATGGCTCTGTTTGAAAATTATTAGTATTTGATAGGAATACTTGATACCATGTGTTAATTATTTGTATTAAGAAAAGTTATTTGAAACTGTAATTGTTATTATCATTTACTTGAAATCATATAACTGGTGGGGTGTCGACATGGTATAGTGGCTAATGTGTTAACTGCGGCATCGTAGTATGTAAGTTCAAACTCCACCCAGGCTATTACGTTCACTTTCGGACTAATACCCTTGGGAAAGGCATGAACCCCCTTATCCCTCTATGTTGGACTGCAACATCATAGTGAGTGAATTCAAACTCCAGTCGTGCTATTACATTCACTTTCAGACTAATGCCCTTGGGAAAGGCATGAACCCTCTTATCCCTCTATGTTGGACTGCAACATCAAAGTGAGGGAGTTCAAACTCTAGTCGTGCTATTATATTCACTTTCAGACTAATACCCTTGGAAAAGGCATGAACCCTCTTATCCCTCTATGTTGGACTGCAACATCAAAGTGAGGGAGTTCAAACTCCAGTCATGCTGTTATATTCACTTTCAGACTAATACCCTTGGGAAAGGCATGAACCCTTTTATCTCCGCTAGTTATGGGTTAAACAGTACCGCTACTGTTTTTCTACAGGGATAGCTTTGGCATTGAATAACCCATGGAGGTTGATATGCCATTAAACAAAGAAACCAAACCAACCATATAACTGTGCGCTACTAAATGACTATTATTGAATTAAAATAATTACTTTAACTAATAATTGATTGGAATACTTGAAACTGCAAATGTGTGCAAATTATTTGTATTAGATTAAAATACTTGATATATGTGCGGGGCGGGGTCCTTGTGGTGTAATGTTTAAAGTGATGGACTGCGTAATCGTAGTAAACAGGTTTGTACTCCAGTTGCACTATTACGTTCACTTTGGGACAAACACCCTTGGGAAAGGTATGAACCCCCTTATCCTCCCAGTTATGCGTTAGATAGTACCACTACTGTTCTTCTAGGAGAATGGCTTTGGCATTAAATAACATACAAAGGTTGATATGCCATTAAACAAAGAAACTAAACCAAACCTGGATATCATATGACTGTCTCATCATCATCATCTTGTCATGCCATCAGCACGGATATCCCTGACCCTTTCTCGCCACCTCTCCCTATAGTTCATCGCTTTCAGCAAGTCCTCAGGGCTACACCCTGCTGTATGTAGGTTTGAGCTGGTTGCCCTGCTTTTGCTTGGCCATGTGAAGGGGTCCATAGGAGTACATCACTTATGAGCTTGTCCCTACTTCTCCAGCAGTGTCCTGCATGTCTGGTTCGTCTAATATGACTGTGTAAATGAATTGCTTAATGCAGTTGTTAATTGAAACTATATAATTGTTTCTTAGTATTCTTAAAATTTTACTGGGTAAATTAAGCATTCACAAATAAATCAGATTTTGGCATTAGATAACCCATAAGGAGTTGATATGCTATAAATTAAAACGTTGCTCCCCTTTCAATCTTGTTTCAAAACCTCATTTTCTACTATGTCTTGACCCTCCTATCTACCACCACCACCCTCATCTTGACCCCTTTTCTTTCCTTCTTGTCTTTTCATTTCTAAAATAAATTTACCCTTCATTTTTGTCACCTTCTCCACTCTTTAATCTAAACTGGGCCCTGTGTTCATGTTCATTAGCAGTCTATTTTTTTTTTTTCTTTTCCCCTACCTCAAAATCAAAATGTCTCTGATCTGACACCAAAAAGCAGTGAGACCCACCTGTACAACTTGGGTCTGCTGGAAGAAATTTGAAGTTAATTTGGAGACATCGTTCATGTCTGGTCGTATTTGACTCCAAACGCGTGTTGTTTTTTTAAATTTCATAAGAAATTGTGTACCATGAATTCCATTTTTTCTATTTTGCTAATGTTAAGTTGCAACTCGGCTGCCTTGCTAAAAAAAAAAAAAAAGATTTGATGAAAGAGAAATTCTCTTGCCTTATTTTGGCTGTAGGTTATTCTTTAGGATTCCTATCAAGTCTAAGACTTACCATTCTCTTTAAGGAAGAGAAGAAAGATCTTTCATTGTGTAAGCTGTTTTGCTTGTTGATGAGTTTAAGAACTGCACGTGTCTCTAGGAAAAGGATAGTTTGTCTACCTGCGGGTTGAAAGGCCAGACATGAAGGTGTGATTTGTGAATATATATCTGAAGGTGGGGATGAGGATTATCGTTTTTTTGTTTTTGTTTTTTTTTTGCATTTTATTCTTCCGGTACTGATAAGCAGGCTCCACCTGTTTCAAAGAAGGGGAAAAAAACGCATCTGTGAATATGTACCGAAGTCAAAAGTTTTGGTATATGCTAGTCTGTGGTACGTATATTATGTGACTAAAGCAGTTTCTTGTGCTCACTGTGGTTAGTAGTGTAGTGGTAGTTGGTGCGTTGACATGTTGTGCATTGCTTGTGATTTGAAAGCTGCACAGATGAACCTACTTGCCCAGCTAGCTGTGGCTGTAGAATACGCTGATTGCACTACTGCAAAGGGCTAAGACTCCTCCCCTCACTGACGAGTGTTCTGGATATGATCCTAAACAATCTGATGGTGAGGTTCCAGTGATGCTGGGGCTTTGGTTTTGGGGAATGCGTAGCACCTCTTCATTGCCATTGCTTCCAGGTCCATTCTGGCCCAGAATGGTAGCACCTGATAGGTCCCTATCTATGGGTTAAATAGAACTAAACTGTGTACTTGTGCTAAACTGAATTGTCTGAATTAGAACTGTTTTGACTAAAATGAATAGGTTAAAATAGAAATGTTTTTGACAATCAAGCTGTGTACTTATGCTAAACTGAATTGCTTGAAATGGAACCATTTTTGACATTGAAACTGTACTTATGCTAAACTGAATAGTTTAATATAGAACTGTTTTGACATTTGACTGTGTGTAAACAAAATCTATATTTATACTAAACTGAATTGGTTGAATTAGAACTGTTTTTGACAAACTGTGTATCCATGCTAAACTGAATTGTCTGAAATAGAACTGATTGTTTGTATTAAAATGGATTTGGCATTAAATAACCTAGAAAGGTTGGTATGGCATGGAACCCAACCAACCCAGGTCTGCTCTGGCCCAGAGTGTCAGGACCAGTTATGGTCTCATCTATATGTTAAATAGAACTAAACTGCATACTTTTGCTAAACTGAATTGCTTAAAATAGAACTGTTTTGACATGTAAACTGCATACTTATGCTTAACTGAATTGTTTGAAATAGAACTGATTATTTGTATAAAAATGGATTTGGCATTAAATAACCTACAAAGGTTGATATCCCATAAAAACCAACCAACCGGATGAACATGCAGGAACTGGGGCATAACAATGCAGATGCAACCAAAAACATTTAATAAGCACAATGGGAAGGTAACAGTTGATGAAGCACTCTGATCTGGCAAAGTCTGGATGCCAAACTGTACTTCAAGCCATAAAGATAAATCTGATGAGTAGTATTTAGAGAGTATCAGGCGAATTTGGCATCTCATTGTGCCATGTGGGTTGTCTCTGCAAAAGAGTCATCGGCAACATTGTCCCCCTTGTAATCCACACACTTTTTCCATAGGTGTTGTAGTGGTTTGTTCCAACTGGCCAAAGGAGTCATCAACAATGGATGTTATGTGAACATTTCAACCTACCCTCATCTATGAAAGATTTATCCTACCTGGCCAGAATTTACACTCGGTCATTATGATGTATCGGGCATGTATGAATTAAGACCTGCATGGCTGTCACAAAAATACTTGATCCATTTAGGGTTCCCCTTTTGGGGGTACCTTAGGTGCCAAATGATGAATTCAGCCCTGCTAAGTAGGTATTGCCTGGAGAGATGGTCCCTGCAACTCCTCTCTCTCACTTATATATATATACACATACCAACCCCTCCGCTCAGGCAGGATATGACACAAGGTCAATTTTTAAACGGCGTTTAACAGGTTTGAATTCAGAGTTTTCCTTCTCCTAGATTATTTGTCTCACCAAGGCTGAAGAACCTAGTCTGCCCTACTATTTACCCATAACTGGAGGGAAAATAATTGGATTCATACCTTTCCCAAGGGTATTAGTGCTATGTGAAATGCAATCAGCCTCGTCCAGGATTTGAACTCATGTCGCCATGTCCATTTCCTTGGACAGTAACCATTAGACCACGGGCATATATATATATATATATATATATATATAGACACACACACAAAAAAAAAAAATGTGTGGGTGTACTACCTTGTGTAGTCTTCAAATTGTGTTTTTCTCAATAAAAAAAAGTAATCAGACCAAATGCTAATGAAAGCAAATTTATTTCTGCATTTTTTAATATAGGCTGTTTATAATGTTTTTGTATTTTAAAGAATTTCTTCAACGTAAGATAGGAATATCAGACCAAATGCTAATTAAACGATAGGACCCAGATGCTATCTCAGATGATCTAATCTTACATCGTCATCGATCAACCTGTGTGTATATATGTATGTATGTCTCTCTCTCTCTCTCTCTCTCTCTCTATATATATATATATATATATATATATATATATATATATATATATATATATAAACAACCTGTTCCACTGGCCGTAACTAAAGAGGTAAGAGCCCTGAACACTGTTTCTCTGATATAAGTAAGAATACACATTTGGTATTTGCTACGTATATTTTTTTTGACACACTGTAAAGTGTATATGTACATGCACATGAACACATGTTTTAAACTGTGATTATCGGGAATTGTTACATTTTTAGAGTTTGT
>OY757947.1:40422854-40427854 GCA_963585895.1 Sepioteuthis lessoniana | reverse complement strand
ATATAAGCAAAGAAAAAGAATTATTAGTTCCTCTTTGCCAATAAGGTCTTTCGTAGAAACCCGAAATCAAAACTTGATTGAACTTTTCAACTACACTAACCAAAAATATTAGATTATTTAAAGAAAAGAAATGATCACAAATTTACTGATTGGACCAATCCATTCTTAAGTACTCTTGTAAAGCAAGCAATTGTTTGTGTGTGTGTGTGTGATATATATATACACACACACACTCTCTCTGAGTCACTCCCTATTGTACTGTTGGTAGTAAATAGCTTTTTAGTAATCAAACATGTTCTCACCTGTATGTTGAGAGAGAAATATCTTTTAACAAGGTTGGCATTTTGTTAACTTTAACCTTTTTACGATTCATATATAGGTGAGTGGGTTTTACTGCTCTTTGGCTGCAAACAATACTTATCTCTTTTCTGAAGTAAATGATATCTATCACATAGATATGTTACATGCATTTTCCAGGACAGATGGTATCGTTTGGAAAATCATATTAAACTTGTAAACACCTTTCAAAATTATTCCTTTTTATTGCCAGCCTATATGTTTCAATCAGTCGTTTGTCATTTTTCTTGCCTTTTTAGTCTTCATAGAATTTTTGCTATTGCAAATAGGCATTTACTAAGCTTAGCTTGAATATTACGCTAAGTATGAGGCACTTAGTGAGAATCAAATTCACTAAAAATGGCCTGGGAATCTAGTTTGCTAATCATTACACCACAGGAGGTGCCCTGGGCTATTACAAAGTAAAATAATATTCTTCAGAGGTTGTTTGTTTTTTTTTTTTGTTTTTTTTTGTGAATGTAAAATCTGTTTAGTATTGGTTCATAGCAAAAATTATTTAATCTTCCAAAAATATTAGTTTTGAGGCTATTGAAATTGTTGGAAGATAAGAGTGCCTGAACAGAGGTCTGTCATCCAATTTTTGGTGGCTGAGAAGTGCAAACAATGTGAAATTTACAGAAGAATGTGTAGTTTGTATAAAGAAACATGTTTTAGTCAAATCATTAAAAAAATCGTTTACAAATGAGTTAAACATAGATTTGCTACAATAAGCCAGAGTCAAAAAGACAGTCTTATATAATAGAAACACACTATCTCTGGTAAAGAAAAAGTTCTGGCCACAGGGGTCAGTAAAGAAGGTGATGCGTGACTGTCCTTTGGGATATGAAAGGACTCATCACTATTGATTTCTTTGAAAGGGTCCAACTGTAAACAATGTTTCTTATTGTAAACACCTTGGGCAATATTTCGCCATAGTTACTGAATGACCCTCGTAGATGGAAAAAAAAAACATCTTCTGACTAGCTGAATCTCGTGGGAAGAGGAATGATTTGGCAATGGTAAAAATATATTTAGCTGTTCTATTTTCTTCTTTTTTTTTTTTTTTGTTGTTGTTGATTTGCTGAGTTTGTATCCTTTTATGCCTCACCTGCTTACAATGTTTGGGGTGTTCTCGTATTGTAATGGTTAAAGTGATGGACTGCGGAATCGTAGTAAGCGAGTTTGTACTCCAGTCGTGCTATTATGTTCACTTTCGGGCAAATACCCTGGGGAAAGGTATGAACTCCCTTATCCTCCCAGCTATGGGTTAAATATTACCACTACTGTTCTTCTTAGAGAATACCTTTGGCATTAAATAACCTACAAAGGTTGATATGCCATTAAACAAAGAAACTAAACCTTACAATGGTACGCCAAAATAACCTCAGAATTAATGAGTGGCTCTCATTTTAATTAAGAGGGTGTCTCTGTGCTGGACCGTGAAAACATAGTGAGTTTAAGCTTGAGTTGTGTTATTCACATTCACATTTGGTTGGTTGGTTGGTTTTTATGGTGTATCAAACTTTGTAGGTTATTTAACACCAAATTCTGTCTATATGTATATACCTTTTACCAATGAATACTTAGTAGGTAAAATTTTCTATAAGCAGGATTTCACTTGTATGCACATGATTATTCAGTTTTAATTTGTCATATTTTTCCGTACAACCCTGTTTCTTGCAAGAAGGACAGAATGTCTTCGATTTTGATGTTTTCGAACAATTCGGTTAAACTAGTCACTTTGAAAAATCGCTTTCTGATGACAGCGAAAGCTCTGCATTCTATAAGAATGTGTTTAACCGTGCAAGTTGTCTGACACGTCAAACACTGTGGTTGTGGTTCCTGTTTCAGTATGAAAGCGTGAGTAAGCCTTGTATGACCAATGCGCAGTTGGGATATAATGACTTGTTCTCTTCTCGATGCTCTAAAAGATGGTCTCCATTCTCCCAAGGTGGGCTGAATTTGGAAGAGTTTATTATTGATGTTCATGTCCCATTGTTGTTGCCGTTTTTTTTCACATTTGGACTAATGCCCTTGGGAAAGGTACGAACACCCTAATTCATTCTCCGCCTCCCCTAGCACTATAGGTTAAACAGTACCACTGCTGTTTGGCTTTAAAGATGGCTTTGGCTTTAAATAAGTCATCAAGGTTGATATGTCATTAAAAACAAATTTTAATCCTAAAACATGCATTATCTGAAAACTATAAATTGGCCAATTATACATTTTTGATCGTTGACAGTCTCTTTCTTCCAGGTATACAATGTATTTCTCTTGTAAAATTATATGTAATGCATTTGTGTCATCAACAAAGTAAGTAAAGTTGGCAATTGTAGTCGAGGGCAACTAGAAGGCTCCCTTTTCAATAGGTACTACATTGGGGTGTAGGGAAGGGCGCTACTTCTTTTTTTGGATTGCTCCACTTCACCCTTGATCCCTACCTTATAATGCTGAGTGTTAAGGTACTTGATATCACCTTGCTTTTTTTTCTTTTTTTTTTTTAATCTTTGGTATGAACCTCAATATCCTGGGTCATTAGAAAACACTCTGCACAAATTTTTATTGTTTGTATTTGTTAATAAAAATAGCACATTATGTCAAGGACATAATGATCAGTATATGGTTTATATATTGGTTGGACTGGAAATTACTTTATTCTCTATATTATAGTTTATTAAAACTATAATCTAGAGAATAAAGTAATTTCCTGTCCAACGTGCAACTGGATAATAATTTTGTGAAACCTGGGGTCACGCTAAATATGACTTTTTAACCATCTAACTTTTTATAGCAATTTCCTTACCTCTTGACATAGAATAGCCCTTGAAATATTGACATGACATTTAAAGCAATCTATTTACCAAATAAACCTGATAGGTTGGTGTGTGTATGACCAGCTAGAAGAGCAAATACCCAGAGAATATTTGTTTCTACATCGCTGTTGCCTAGAAAAAATAATATTTTACATTCTCAGCTATTTTTCAACCATGGTTGTGATCGAGATTTAACAAACAAACAAAAACCCCTTCTAAACTAGCTTGACCCCCTTCTTAGATGGTTTTGTTCATTTGCAAGTCATTTAAATTTTTTCTGCAGTGTTAATTGTGGTCGTTTAATAAGCTTAGATGTACGGTGCACCCAACTCATTTGTATTTTTTTACTCCGTCTAGCACAAGACTAGATGTATGGTGCACCCCAGTGAGAATTGAACTCTCCATCAATCATCTACTAGTCTAGCTTGCTAACCACATTAATCTCCTCCATTTTGTTTGATTGTCTCATTCTGCCAGTTTTGATATTTCTATTCAATTTACAAGGTTAGGTTTGAATTGAACCCTGACTTTATATCCATTTAATATTTCC
The DNA here is from genome assembly GCA_963585895.1 of Sepioteuthis lessoniana. Taxonomy (NCBI): domain Eukaryota; kingdom Metazoa; phylum Mollusca; class Cephalopoda; order Myopsida; family Loliginidae; genus Sepioteuthis; species Sepioteuthis lessoniana. The sequence continues at coordinate 40,424,155 of OY757947.1, read as the reverse complement.
TTGGAAATTTTGAGAAAAATAACTTAAAAAGTGGCACCAATTGAATGAGGTAGGCACAAAATGAGGGTCTTATTTGAAGTCGGGTCAAGTTGACATCAATCTTACATTGTAAGTAGAACAAAATATTCCCAAAATTGGATACGGTCTAAAATGAGGATCAAAGTGTTGTATCTGTGCTCGAAAAAGCTACGCAGACATGTGATAGACTAATTGTATTTTTATGTCTACATTGTCTTTTTAAAACTGAAGTTTATGCTTAGAATAAATCCTTAAGTTTTTCTCCTGATAATGGCGGAGTGAAAATCGTTAAATTCCCGAGGGAGTTTTTCTTTTTTTTTTTTCTTTTTTTCATTCTTTTTTCCTCATTCTTTCTTTACTTGTTCATGTTACTTTCTTTCCTTTTTCTATTTTCTCATTTTTTCTTGTTTTTCCTTTATTTTTTCCTTTTCTTTCTATTTTCTCTTTCTCTTCCTCTCTTATTCTTTCTTTGCTTTGTCTTGTTACTTATTTCTTTTTACTTTTTCTTTCTTTTTCTATTTTATTTCTTTTTTCTTTATTTTCCTTTTTTTTTCTTTTTCTTCCTTTTCTCTTTTTTTCTCTTTCTAATTTTTTCTTTCTCTTTTTCTTTTTTCCTTATTCTTTTTTTGATTTGTCTTAACTTTTTACTTTTTTTCCTTTTTTTATTTCATATCTTTTTTCTTTATTTTCTTTTTCTTTTTCTCTTTCTTTCTTTTCTCTCTGTTTTCTCTTTTTTTTTCTTTCTCTTTTTAATTTCCTTTTCTCTTTTTTCTTTTTTTTTTCCTTTGCTTCTGGTTACTTTTTTTCTTTTCTCTTTCTTTTTCTATTTTATCATTTCTTTTTTTCTTTGTTTTCCTTTTTTCTCTTTTTCTTTTTATGGTTTCTCTTTTTTCTTTCTTTATCGTTCTTATTTCTTTCCCTCTTTCTTTTTTCTCATTCATTTTTTTTTTTATTTTTTTTAATTCTTTACCTTTTTTTTCTTTTTCTTCCAAAATATTTTATATTTTCTGATTCAAGTATATCTTGAACTCTTAAATAAAAAGATACTTGTTCCCTTGCAGCCACCTGACTTTTTACTGCAAATTCTTCGATTACCCTTCTGCTTCTTTTTCTCTTTGTCCACTCGACTGGGGCTGTAGAATATACCGACTGCACCTCTGCAGAGGGTCAAGCTCCCACCCCCAACGATTGTACTGGATATGACATTATTTAATCTGATGGCGAGGTTCCAGAAATGCTGGAGCTTTGGGGAATGTGGAGCACTCCTTCATTGCCATTACTCC
>OY757947.1:40415354-40417854 GCA_963585895.1 Sepioteuthis lessoniana | reverse complement strand
TTTAAAAGAATTGAAATCTTCAAGCTAAGTTCATATTCTACGAAGTCTGCATTTGTCTTTTTGGAAAGGCATGAACATATCTCTCCCCCCCCTCCAGCAGCTCAAAGTAAAATAGTTGGGTAGCCTGACGTTAAAACATTTGATATTGCAACTAAGTATGAAGTGTTTACCTGTTTAAAATGATTGTCAACTTTGTTAAAAATACTAGCAAATGTAGGTTATGTGGAAACAGATGAAATGGTTAGTCGTATAATAAGCAAATGTTGCAAACGAGCACAAAAGAAGTACAAGTGTAGCCATGACTGGGTAGGAAATGGGATCCACTAGGAACTGCTCAATTCTATTGAAGATATATGAAACTTACAAAACAATAGTAAAAAAGATCATAATTACCTTTTATTTATTATATTTGTTTAAGTGTGTGTGTGTGTATAAAAATATATATATAATCTCTTAAGATTGAAATTCAAGCATAATGGGAAAGAGGATATATATATATATATATATATATATATATATATATATATATATATATATATATGTCCTCTTTTCCGTTATGTTTGAATTTCAATTATCTTACTTTGATTATCTGCCTGTTAGGGTTCCATCACATAGATCTGTTTACATCTTAAATTCAAGAGACCCTGTGTTATAAAAAAAAATCTATATAAAAAATGTAACTATTAACTAACAATGAATATGATTCCCTAACCTCTTGGCATAAAATAATCCTTGATGAGTTGCGATGCTGTTAAAATTAATCAATCAATCATTTCACATACTTTTCTTTACATTCCAAGATGTTCTTAGTCTTTAACCATTTTATATATATATATATATATAATCATCCACAGACTATTTTGTTGCATCACAACTCTTCAGTGTGGCTAGACAAGCTAGATGTTTCAAGCTGGGATCAAAACCCGGGTGACATTACGTCAGTCATATATCTTACCTCAGAGCTATTGTATTTCTCTGTGTAAGCGAAGGAATTTTTTATATATGTACTTGTACATATACACTATCAGCTACTGGAGTGCTCAGTTGGTGAGAAGAGCTTTGCATTTACACCTATATGGCAGCCAGCAATTCCTCACTCAAATGCACAATCCTCTAGTAGTAGAGGGAGCATATATATTGTCATCCATAGACAGACTGTTTCATTGTATCACAATTTTTCTGTGGAGCGAGATATATATGAACCTTGGTTATCTAACAACTCTCAAGTTGAACAATTTATAGTTTAGCCCAAATTTTGAGTAAAAAATGACTCCATGATTGAACAAATGTTCTGAATTGAAGTACACAAGTTGATCCGATGAAAATGAAACTTGCGTGAATGACTGCCAAGGCAAACCAAATATGGCTGAACAGCTGCCGAATCTGCCTGAACAGCCTTGTTTCAGTTTTCAAACAAATCTGTAGTCGGACATAATTTTGGAACGAATTATGTTCGACAACTGAGGTTCCACTGTGTGTGTGTATATATATATATATATATATATATATATATATATATATATATATATATAATATAATAAAAATTCATTTATTACTACTGCTATTAAAACCTCGACAAGTTATTACAAATCTAAGTTTCACTCTGCTGCACATTTTTAGTTCAGATTCTACTACAGTTGTAGCTTTTAATGAATGTGCTACAGTCTAATTTTAGGTTGGTTGCGTTTTATGGCATATCAACATTTGTAGGTAATTTAATGCCAAATCCATTTCTATGAAAATAGTTCTATTTCAAACAATTCAGTTTTGCATCAGTGTGCAATTTAGATGCAAGTACAGTTTAATTGGGAAAAACATTTCTATTTCAAGCTATTCAGTTTAGTCAAGCAGTTCTAATTCAGTTTAGTATAAGTACAGATTTTGTTTACACACAGATGTTAAAACAGTTCTATATTAAACAATTTTGTGTAAGAACAGTTTCAATGTCAAAAAACAGTTCCATTTCAAATAATTCAGTTAAGCATAAGCACGCAGGTTAAATGTAAGTACAGTTTAATTGTCAAAAACATTTCTATTTCAAACAATTCAGTTTAGCATAAGTATACAGTTCTGTTTAACCCATAGATAGGGCCCTATCAGGTGCTACCACGCCGGGCCAGGGTAGACCTGGGAGCAATGATAATGAAGGGGAGCTCTGCATTCAAACCTCATCATCAGATTGTTTAGTGTCATATCCAGGACACTCGTTGGGGTGGGGGTCTTACCCCTCTGCAGACGTGCAGTAGGTGTATTCTACAGCCCCAGCCAACTGGGCAAAGTCTAATTTTAATCGAATATGTAAATATGTATCTGTGTGTGGATGTACACAAACACCTACCTGTTTTGTTATTGTTTTTTTTTTTATTATATGATTGCAATCCTAGAGTATTTTCGAGAGAATATCTCCTCAAGCAAGCCTTCTTGTAGGCAAAGACCTTAAGGAAGGGTTTCTTTAGGATATTTCCACTTGCTCACTGAGCTGAATTCTTTGTCTGAGGCT
>OY757947.1:40405354-40410354 GCA_963585895.1 Sepioteuthis lessoniana | reverse complement strand
CCTTGATATGACACTAAAAAATCTGATGGTGAGGCTCCAATCTTGGAACTTTGGAGATTGTGGAGTATCTCTTTATTACTATTACTCCCAGGTCCACTCTGACTCGGAGTATTAGTATCTGTTAGGTTCTCTTATATGGGTTAAAGAAAATTATTTAATCTATAATATTTGAAACCATTTAACTGTGTGCAAATAAAACTATTAGCGTTAAATTGTAATGATTGAAACTATTTAATTTTGTGCAAACAAATGAGTTCTAACTCATTTAAAAATAAAGTTACCTACAAACTATTGACTTGAAAAAAATCATGTAATATATATATATATATATATATATATATATATATATATATATATATATATATATATATATGATTTAGCATTAAATTTCTATCTAGGGTTGATATGCTATTAAACCAAATCATATTTACCAACCCCTCCACTCAGGCAGGATATGACACAAGGTCAATTTTTTAAGCGGAGTTTAACAGGTTTGAATTCAGTTTTCCTTCACCTGAACTAGTTATCTCACCAAGGCTGAAGAACCCAGTCTGCCTAACTATTTACCCATAGCTAGAGGGAGAATAATTGGATTCATACCTTTCCCAAGGGTATTAGTACTATGTGAAATGCTATCAGTCTCGTCCAGAATTTGAACTCGTGTCGCTGTGTCCATTTCCTATGACGATAACCATTAAACCAAATAATCTAACCAAAAGGATATATTGGGTCGACTCTAAACTGCCATTAAATATAAAGTTTAAACTTTTAGTTTATAAGCTAACTCAAATTAATTAGTATTACTTCAAAAATATGAAAAACTGGATTTATCTTTGAATGACTTTTTAGATTACTTTTTTATTTTTATTTATTTATCTTTTTAAAAGCATTAGGATATCAGATTCTAAATTTGCGAGGTCAATTTTAATTGTTCTTCCCAAGGCCATAATAGTTTAAAAGGCTACAAGCTCCCCACCCCTCGGATAGGATAGACAAGCTTGAGTGAAATCTAATCCTTCTCCTCATTCTCAAATAGGCATGCTTTTTTATTATGAGGTCACCGAGAGAATCGAGTGACAAAATGTTGCCCAGTCGGCTGGGGGTGTAGAATACATTGACTGCAACTCTGTAGAAGGGTAAGACCCCCCTCCAACGAGTGTTCTGGATATGTCACTAAATAATCTGCTGGTGAGGTTTCAGTGATGCTGGAGCTTTGGGGAATGCGGAGCACCCCTTCATTGTCATCGGTCTCAGGCCCCGAGTGGTAGCACCTGATAGGGCCCTATCTATGGGTTAAATAGAACTAACAGCATACTTATGCTAAACTGAATTGTTTGAGTAAACTGAATAGCTTGAAATAGAAATGTTTTTGGCAATTAAACTTTGTACTTACATTTAAACTGCGTCCTTATGCTGAACTGAATTGTTTGAAATGGAACTGTTTTTGATATTGAAACTATACTTATGCTAAACTGAATTGTTTGAAATGGAACAGTTTTGACATTTAACTATGTGTAAACAAAATCAATACTTATACTAAACTGAATTGGTTGAATTAGAACTGTTTGACTGAACTGAATAGTTTGATATAGAAATGTTTTTGACAATTAAACTGTATACTCATGCTAAACTGAATTGTTTGAAATAGAATTGATTGTTTGTATAAAAATGGATTTGGCATTAAATAACCTACAAAGGTTGATATGTCATAAAACCCATACAACCAAGTGACAAAATGACTTTTAAGCACATCAGCTCTACCCATGAAAATTTCAAAGAACAGTATCTGTTGCATTCGTTCACTTGCTAATTGTAAAAAACTATTACTTTTAAAAAAGTTTTTTATTCAATTCTGTCAAATTTAACTCTTTAAAAAGCAAGTGCATTCTACCCTACAAGCTCCTCTGCCGCAAGGTAAAATCTCATGAGAAAAGGTATTTTGGGTGTGACTCTAAACCAGGGGTGGGCAAACTTTTAGGTGGGAGTGTTGTGTCACTGGGTTATGAATTATCAAAGGGCCACATCTTTTGGAATCAAAAGAATTTAGTCTCAATTCAAGTGCAAGTCGGGGTGTCCTCTTGGTGTAATGGTTAAAGCAATGGACTGCGGAATCGTAGTATGTGAGTTCGTACTCCAGTCGCGCTATTACATTCACTTTCGGGCAAATACCCTCAGGAAAGGTATGAACCCCCTTATCCTCCCAGCTATGGGTTAAATAGTTGCACTACTATTCTTCTAGGAGAATGGCTTTGGCATTAAATAACCTACAAAGGTTGATATGCCATTAAACAAAGAAACCAAACCATCAAGTGCAAGTGTTTATTTTTTACTTTATTTTTTAGAGGCTCCTGCGGGCTGCACAGAACAGTGCCGCATGTGGCCTATGGACTACAGGTTGCTCACCCCTGCTCTAAGCCATATCTGGTGGTGAGGCTCTAGTTTTGGGAAGTGTCACTCTTTCCTGAATAGAAGCATCATTATCATTATGGATAACTATGAAATGCTAATTTGAATTCTTCACTCCTTCTTGAATAGAAGCATCTATATCATTATGGACAGTAGTTAACTATCTAATGCTAATTAGAATCCCTCCCTTCTTCCTGAATAGAAGTATTATTATCATTATGGACAGCAAATAACTATGAAATTAAATGTTAATTAAAATCCTTCACTCTTTCCTAATTTTGTTGTTGTGACTCGGCAAAAAATGGCACACCTTTGTGGGGTGTTTATGAAACCCATACTATGTGATCAATTTAGAGAATAAAGCAATTTCCAGTCAGCTCCGTCACTTTAAAAAATTTTTTTTTTTTTTAGCAGGGGCTTGGTGGGGGGCAGCATTCATTCTTACTGTATAATTTATTTATTTATTTAATTCTTTTTTTAATCAAAATTCTAAATATAACAGATATCTATGTGCTAATCAGATTCCCTTCCTCCTTCCTGAATAGAAGCATTAATATCATCATGGACGCATGTTACAACAGTAACTTAAATGGCTTCATGTGTCATTTAGTTATATAATTTAATATTGCATAATATCAAATTATTAATTATAATATTTAATTAAATATAATGAATGTTAAAATTTTTTTTTTTTTTTTTGTTGTTGTTTATTTGGATCTAAATAACTAAATATATTTGTGTATGCTAATTAAACAGGAATTTTCACTGTAGGTTCATGTGGTCTAAAAGAAAAATGTTGGTTGAATATCAGCGTCAGTTTTTGGTGTGTTGATTAGTCTGGTTGCCAAAGGAATTAGAATTTGCTGCATTTTTTTTCTTCCCCCCCAATTAAAAAAAAATCTTTCAATTTTTAAAATGCTTTTTATTCATGTGTTAGATTTTCAGTAAGGGCATTGTATCTGTACTTTTAATAAATTTTAAAATCATGAAAGAAACCCCCCCCAAAAAAAACGGGTTAGGGTGTGGGAGAGAATGAGGGGTGGTGTTGGAAAAGTGAGGCACTGTTTTGAAAATATACAGAATATCATCTCGTTGTTCGTTGATAAAAATCTGGTTGGATCTCATAACCTGAACCATGTGGGGATTCTTTGTTGAAAGCCAAAAGAAACGCGGGTCTTTTTCTTGTTTTTAGGTTATAATTCTTAACAGCTTGATAGAACGTAAAATTATCTTAGGTCCTTTTCCTGGCACAGGCAAAGGCTATTCTGTTTATCCCTCAGTGTGTCTATTATATATATATATATATATATATATATATATATATATATATATATATATATATATATATATATATATATATATATAGTGTGTGTGTGTTATAATATGCATGTTGTGTCTGTTTTATTTATATTGTTTGTGTGTGTGTTATAATATTTATATTGTTTGTGTGTGCGTTATAATATTTATATTGTTTGTGTGTGTGTGTTATAATATTCATATTGTGTGTGTGTGTGTGTGTGTGTGTGTGTTATAATCATACTGTGTGTGTGTGTTATAATCATATTGTGTGTGTATGTGTGTGTTATAATATTCATATTGTGTGTGTGTATGTGTGTGTTATAATATTCATATTGTGTGTGTGTTATAATATTCATATTGTGTGTGTGTTATAATATTCATATTGTGTGTGTGTTATAATATTCATATTGTGTGTGTGTATGTTATAATATTCATATTGTGTGTGTGTTATAATATTCATATTGTGTGTGTGTTATAATATTCATATTGTGTGTGTGTTATAATATTCATATTGTGTGTGTGTTATAATATTCATATTATGTGTGTGTGCACTTCATAATATATAGTGTGTATGTGAGTTTTATGATATACTTATGTGTGTCTTTTATAATATATATATATATATATATTGTGTGTGTGTTTTATACATATATATTGTGTACATATGTGTATTTTATTATACATATCTATAATATATATATATATATATATATATAGTGTGTGTGTTATCTATTTGTGTGTTTGTTTTATGATATTGATATTGTGTTTTATAATATATGTCTAAATTGTATTTTATGATATATACAACTCTAAATGTAAATATCATTGTGTATGTATGTATGTATGTGTGTGTGTGTGTATATATATATATATATATATATATATATATATATATATACACGCACACACAAAGAATCAGATGATTTTATTTTTATATATAATATATATAATTGTTTATGGTATGATATTCACTAGTATGGTTTATGATAACCTTTCGCAATTTTCAATGACTGTCATGTCAAGTGTGTGTGTGTGTGTGTGTATGTATATATATATATATATATAATGTAACCTTTTGCTGATAGAAATGAACATATCAAGCCAAGTTCCAATTCTGGCAGACTGTCATTTTGTACTCATCTTTTTACGACAAAAAGAAATCACCATGGCGTAATGGCTAACGTGTGCGTTAGACTACAGCATCATAGGCAATAAGTTCCAACTCTAGTCATGCTACTTTCACTGCGGGAGGAAAAGTATGAACCTCCCCATTTGCTTTGGGTTAAATAGCATCA
>OY757947.1:40392854-40400354 GCA_963585895.1 Sepioteuthis lessoniana | reverse complement strand
TCTCTCTTTCTTTCTCTCTTATTTTCTCTCTCTTTCTCTCTCTCGTTTTCTTTCTTTCTCTTTCTTTCTTTCTCAGCTTGTTTACTCCACCTTCTCTCTGCTTATTCACTCCCCCCCTCTTCTCTCCCTCCCTCTCTCTCTCTCTCTCTCTCCAGTTCTCTTGCTTTCTATCTTTCTCTCTCAGCCTGTTTACTCCACCTTCTCTCAGCTTATTTCCCCCCCCTCTCTAGTTCTCTTGGTTTCTATCCTTCTCGCAGCTTGTTTCTCTGTCTCTCTCTTTCTTGGGCTGTTTACTCCACTCTCTCTCTGATTACTCACCCCCTCTCTTTCCCTCTCAGCTTATTCGCTCCTCAATGTCTCCCTCTCTCTCTCTCTCTGCCTGTTCACCTCTCTCTCTTGGCCTGTTCACCCCTCTCTCTTCTCTCTGTCTGCCAATTTATCTCTGTTCTCTCTCTCTCTTTCCACTCTTCTCTCTCTTTGCCTATTCACCACTCTCTCTCTCTCTCTCTCATCCTTATTCCTCTCTTCATTTCAGTGCATACTGACATCGCCCTTAAAACATCAAATAGCCTATAAAGTATGACCTTTCACTGAGAGATAACTTCTTAAATTACAATTCATTTTTTCAATTCTTTTAAAATTTCATATTCTTGTCAATGTTGAGTCTTTCTTAAAGACCACCGCTGCTATCACTGACCCCATAAAGAATTTAGGAAATTTGATGCAAAAAATTTTATAAATACGCAAATGTACTGCTTATTAAGTGGAATTAGACGATATCCTTAAGAGCATAAGGTTTGGCTCTCCTTAAGATGGTAAATATTTTCTATAACCCTCTCATTTGTCTGGTTTTTCACACAGTATATAGCAGTCCAAAAATAAGTACACCCTTTTTATTTGTGTGTGTGTGTGTGTGATATATAGGCATTATTCGGTCCAGTTAAACCGGAGTTGGGAGTAATTCCATCAGGACAAAAAAACATTCAACAGTGGTTTTTTCTTTAATGAAATATATAAAATATTCAAAATGAATAGGTCCACTAAAAGATTTAGATTTTTTTTTTTTTTTTTTTCAAGAATTACTTATTTTGTTCATACATATGTGTATGTTTCCAGCTTGTTGCTTTTGGCAGAGAACATGTGGCTCATATGTGCTAGTGACACAACAAGATTATGATGCATATTTATATTGGCCTTGCGAGTAGTGTTTGCCAATGGCTTGGGAGAATGGGGTTCAATCCCAGGTTGAGTCATACCAAAGACTCAAAAAAATTATACTTGATGCCTCCTTGCGTAACACTCAGGATTATAAGGTAGGGATCAAGGGTAGTGGAACAATCCAGGAGAAGGAGTAGTGTCCTCCCCTGCACCTTGGTTTAGTTGCCAATGAAAAGGGAGCCTTCAGGTTGCCCTTAACCGTGGTCGCTAACTTTACTTATAAATATTGTTCAGGATTTTTTTTTGATAATTTGAGATCTACAGGATGTTTGTGGAAAATGGATATTATTTGTAAATCTAATAGTTTGAATAAGATTTGGTCAACATATCTTGTTAGTTATTATTTGATTTCAAATAACTAAATAATAATCCTAAATGAATAGAGCCCAGTTGGCTGGGGCTATAGGATACACTGACTGCATCTCTGCAAAGCAGTTAGATCTTTCCCACGAACAAATGTCCTGGATATGACACTAAATAATCTGATGGTGTGGCTCCAGTTATGCTGGAGCTTTTTGGAATCTGGAGTATCCCTTCATTGCCATCACTCCTAAGTCTACTCTGGCCCAGAGTGGTAACATCTGATAAATTCCTATCTATGGGTCAAATAGAACTAAACTGTGTACTTATTCAAAACTGAATTGCTTGAAATAGAACTTAGCCCAGTCGCCTGTAGAATACACCGACTGCTTCTCTGCAAAAGGGGAAGACCCTTTCATGAGTGTCCTGGATATGGCACGAAACAATCTGAAGGTGAGGTTCCACTAATGCTGGAGCTTTAAGGAATACATAGTACCCCTTTATTACTATCATCCCCAGGTCCACTCTGCCCCAGTGTGGTAGCACCTGATAGGTTCCTTTCTATAGGTCAAATAGAACTAAACTATATACTTATACTAAACTGAAATTTTTGAAATAGAACTATTTATTTGTATGAAAATGGATTTGGTATTAAATAAACTACAATGGTTGATATGCCATAAAACCCAACCAATCAACTTTCTGACCCATATTGGTAGTATCCTGTAGGATCCCATCTAATGGTCAAATTGATTTGTTTGAATATTATCTAGATCAGATCAGGAAATACCATGGGGGGGGGATTATTATTATTATTAGTTGTTGTAGTATTATTATTATTATTCTTAGTAGTAGTAGTAATAGTAGTATTTACTACTCTAGAGTTTTTCACATCAGTATTAGCTGATGGTTTTTCACTGGAGTTTGAGTGACAACAAGTCTCCTCAAGTCTCCAGGACTCGACTCCGTATTCTGGCCATCCTCAGCTATGCTGTCGTTTGGATAGTCTCTATCTGTCCGCCAACTTCCTAGTCCTCCAGGCCCTTTAATCATATTTACCAACCTCCCCGCTCAGACAGGATATGACACAAGGTCATTTTTTAAGCGGAGTTTAACAGGTTTGAATTCAGAGTTTTCCTTCTCCTAGACTAGTTGCCTCACCAAGGCTGAAGAACCTAGTCTGCCCTACTATTTACCCATAGCTGGAGGGAGAATAATTGGATTCATACCTTTCCCAAGGGTATTAGTGCTATGTGAAATGCAATCAGTCTCATCCAGGATTTGAACTTGTGTCGCCGTGTCCATATCCTGGGACGATAACCATTACACCACGGGCACCTCCTGGCCCTTTAATAATCCTTTAGTTACTGTGCCTAACGCACCAATCACAATTGGCACAATTATTATTATTATTATTATTATTATTATTAGTAGTAGTAGTAGTAGTAGTTGTATCATTCTCAATATAGTAGTATTAAACAAATGGTTATTGATGAATAAAAATCCAGTGAAACTATGATTCTAATCAATGTTTGCCAGTGAATCAAATTTTGCTATTAAATAACCCATAAGGAGTTGATATGCCATTAAACAAACTAAACATTAAAATATTAATGTGAAGTATTTGGTGAAGAATAGATAACATGTAACTGTGTGCAAGCAAATAATTATTATTACTAAAAAGAAATAATTAATTCAAACCATATAATTGTTTATGAAATTATTAGAATTAGATAGGAATACTTTAAATCGTACAACTGTGTGTAAATTATTTGTATTTGATAGGAAAATATCATGTATATAAAAAAAAAAAAAAAAAAAAAACTGTAGTGACACACCAAAAATATAGTTGATTACAATCAAACGTTTACAAATGAATTGAATTTTCAGCTTTAAATAACCCATTGGGAGTTGATATGCCGTTAAAGAAATAAACCAAATTAAACCTAAGTGTTACCTACTTTTTCCCTTGAAATATTTACATTATTCCTCTCCACACCCCTAGTCGACATCTTTTTTTTTTTTAATTTTTTTTTTAACCTACTTATTTCTTATATAATTTTATGCTTATACATATTTGCTTGTATTATCCTCAAAAGATTAGGCAATAGCTTAAATTAAGCTCCTTTGGCTAAACCTACTTTAGGAGGAACACTGAGAAAAGTACAAACAACAACAACAACAAAAATATAGTATAAAAAAAAAAAAGTACTCATAAAAGTAAAAAAAAAGATAAATAAAAGCAATATTCTGTGATGCATGATGGGATCTCAAAATATTGTTTACCACCAATGGTTGAATAGACAACATTATTAGTTGTAGTACTAGTAGTACTATTCACTTGGTAGTTTTTCACACTGGTTGAATGACTAACATTATTGGTATTATCATCAGTAGTATTGTCGTACTAATACTACAACTAATAATGATACATCATTATTTGTAGTACTACTGAGATAATTTACTAAGGAGTTTTTCACGCAATGGTTAAATGGCTAACATTAGTAGTAGAAGTAGTATTATAGCAGTGTCGTTGGTATTACTATTTCCCTTGTGAGTTTTTCACAACAATTTTGATTGGTCTTTCACAAGAGTCTTGAGTGACAGCAAGTTTCTTAAGGTCTCCAGGACTCTTCTCAGTATTATGGCTGATCTTAACAATGCTGTAATCTGGTCGTGATTTCTTCCTCTAATCTCCAGGACGCTTCTCAGTATTCTAGCCGATCTTAACAATGCTGTAATCTGGTCTCGATTTCTTCCTCTGATCTCCAGGACACTTCTCAGTATTCTAGCCAATCTTAACAATGCTTTAATCTGGGTGGTGTCTATTCTTCCTCTGCTTTCCTATCCCCCCACCCAAATCTATTTTCCAGGCTTTTAAAGTTTCTGTGCATTTAATTTTGTTAAAATTGTAAAGACTATGCTCTTGTTACCAATGCTAAATTTTAAATTATTGAATTTATCATATTTACCAACCCCTCCGCTCGGGCAGGATATGACACAAGGTCAATTTTAAGCAGAGTTTAACAGGTTTGAATTCAGAGTTTTTCTTTTCTATAAACTAGTTGCCTCACCAAGGCTGAAGAACCTAGTCTGTCTTACTATTTACCCATAGCTGGAGGGAGAATAATTGGATTCATACATTTCCCAAGGGTATTAGTGCTATGTGAAATGCTATCAGTCTCGTCCAGGATTTGAACTCGTGTCTCCGTGTCTATTTCCTATGACGATAACCATTACACCACGGCCCTTACATTATTGAATTTATAAAGACACTTTTTTAGTTCTCTTGCTAGGTCTAAGAACTTGTTTATTTATTTTTTTTCCTTTAAGCTTTCTTTCATTTTCGCTCGGTGATCCTCAGGATCTATGCAAAATCCGCTAGACTACACAATCTTTTCTTGTTAATTAACACTATGTCAAGTTGGGAATAGGTGGTCTGCTTGTATCTCAAAGTCCCAAAAGATTTGGAGGGTCTTATTTTCTTGGACGGCCTCTTGTTAGTGCATGTACCATTTGTCTGTATAATCAAATTTATTTATTTTTACTTATCTATTTATTTGCTTGCACAATTCCCAGTGGATCACCTTTCCCACCCAGTCGTGTCTTTTCTTGTATTCTTTTGGTGCCAGTTTGCTGCAATCTCTTACATGGTTTTCTGTTTTGTCTTTCTTTCTCCCTCTCTCCAAACAGTCTACATTTGTTATTCTCCTGGGTCCTATCTATCATACCATTTTACTTCATTATTTCTTAGGGCAAGTGACTGTACCATCAATGAAGTTATATATCTAATAATTCAAAAGTTTAGTTCTAGGGATTTTTGAGTCATAATTACAAGAGCGTACATGACTCTTTACAATTCTAATGAAACCAGATGCTTGGAAACTCTAGTGGAAGAAAAATACGACAAGAGAACCAAATCTAAATACTAGGGTGAGTAAAACGTGCAGTTTGGGAGTTGCCATGGCATAGTGGTTAACCTACTAAACTGCAATGTCGTGATAAGCAAGTTTAACCTCAAGTCGTGCTATTACATCCAGTTTCAGAGTAATTAATGCCTTAAAGAAAGTTTTGCCCAGTCGGCTGGGGCTGTAGAATACACTGACTGCACCTCTGCAGAGGGGTAATACCCCACCACCCCAATGAGTATCCTGGATATGACACTGAACAATCTGATGATGAGGTTCTAGTAATGCTGGAGCTTTGGGGAATGTGGAGTACCCCTTCATTGCCATTACTCCCAGGTCGGTCCACTCAGACCTCGTATGGTAGCACCTGATAAGGCCCTATCTATTGGTTAAGTAGAACTAGACTGCATACTTATGCTAAATGGAATTGTTTGAATTAGAACTTTTTGACTAAACTGAATAACTTGAAATAGAAATGTTTTTGACAATTAAACTGTACTTTCATTTAAACTGTGTGATTATGCTAAACTGAATTGTTCGAAATGGAACTGTTTTTGACATTGAAACTACTCACACTAAACTGAATTGTTTAATATAGAACTGCGTTAACATTTAACTTTGTGCAAAGAAAATCTATACTTATACTAAACTGAATTAGCTAAATTAGAACTGTTTGAGTAAACTGAACTGCTTTAAATGGAAATGTTTTTGACAAACTGTATACTCATGCTAAACTGAATAGTTTGAAATAGAACTATTTGCATAAAAATGGATTTGGCATTAAATAACCTTCAAAGGTTGATACGCCATAAAACCCAACCAACTTAAGGAAAGTTATAAACTATTTTATTGCACCATCTTAAATAGTACCACGACTGTCTGTCAGAAGGACTGGTTAGCTTTGGTTTATTTAAGAGCTGACTGTATTGAATAGGCTGACTGTATCCTCTGTATATTGGTAAATTCTTCCCCCAAAGGAGAGTTCATGGACTGGCACTAAACTGTGTCTGATGTGGATGCTCTATTTCTGGTGGGCACTACCTTTTATTGCCATTACTTCCTGGTCCACTCTGATTTAAAGTGGTTGTACCTGTTACAGTTCCGTCTTTTGCATCAAATAGATTTTGTATAAAAATGACTTGTATTTAGTCAGGTCATGTGTGTGTGTGTGTGTGTGGGACAATTCCCTAACATTAAAAGCGATGGATTAATCAACCCAGTTTTGAAGCTCTGAGGATGGTGGAATACCACTTGGCTGCCATTAGTCCAAGGTCCACTCTGACTGTTAAGTTACCATCTATGGATCAAATAGATCTGTTTGAAAATTATTGGTGTTAGATAGGAATACTTGAAACCATATAACTGTGCCTGTAAAAAAGAAATGCAATTGAACATTGAAAATTGTTAGGATTATTATCAAACATTCATAAATGAATAAAATATTGGCATTAAATAGCCCACTAGGAGTTTGCATGTCTTTAAGCAACAAAAAAAAACCCAAACAAATCTTGTTTACATATTATTACTATGTAATTAGTACTGGCTCACTGGCCTAGTGGGTAGAGTGTTTGCCAATGGTCCGAGAGACTTGGGTTTAATCCCAGGTAGCTTCATACCAAAGACTTTAAAAATGGTACTTGATACCTCCTTGCTTAACACTCAGCAATATAAGGTATGTATCAAGAGTAAAGTGGAGCAATCCTGGGAAAGGAGTAGTAGCTATTGAAAAGGGAACCTTCTGGTCGCCCTTGACTATGGTCGCCAACTTTACTTACTTGCTTACTATGGAATTGGTATTTAAAAAATGACTAGCTTGTAAGAAGCCAGTCAGGGTTGACATGCCTGAAAAATCAACCAAGTTATATGAAGTCGTTTATGAGCTTGTATACAAAGATAGAAGTGTTTAATGCCATGTCACCTGCGAGCCACTATATGAAGTTGTGAATTTATATCCCATTTTTTGTAATTGAAATATATTCTAATATTGCTCTGCATTTAACAGATTAAAAATTGTGTGTGTGTGTGTGTATATATATATATATATATATATATATAGTACAATTTGATGGAGGCT
>OY757947.1:40372854-40390354 GCA_963585895.1 Sepioteuthis lessoniana | reverse complement strand
TGGCATATCAATCATTGTTGGTTATTTAATGCCAAATCCTCTTTATACATATATATTAAATATATAGGATTTGGTTTGGTTGGGTTTTATGGCATATCAACCATTGTTGGTTATTTAATGCCAAATCCTCTTTATACATATATATTAAATATATAGGATTTGGTTGGGTTGGGTTTTATGGCATATCAACCATTGTAGGTTATTTAATGCTAAATCCTCTTATATATATGTAATGATTTGGTTGGCTTTTATGGCATGTGGGTTATTTAATGCCAAATCCTCTAAATAAATACATATATAAAATATATATGATCTATAAACACATTCTGTTGATGACATTTTTTAAATGAATCCAAGCTCATTTTTTTTGTATGCTGTCAAATATGAATACACACAGTTTAATGGTTTCAAGTATTGCTATGTAACAGTAACAATTTAGGATCAGTCACTTGTTTGCTCACATTTCGATAAATATACATAATATGTATTAGATTAGTTTGTTGGTTATTTGATTTTTTTTTTTAAATGAGTTAAGACAAATGTTTTTGCACACTGGTATTGTTATTGCTATTGTTTCTACACAATTAAATGGTTTAAATTTTTGCTATCTAACACTAATCATTCTATTCAATATTAATCAATTATCTGCATACCATCAAGTGGTTACAAGTATTGCTATTTAACACTAATTATACTTTTTAATATTAATCATTTGTTTGCACACAGTGAAGTGGTTACAAGTATTGCTATTTAACACTAATAATTCTATTCAATATTAATCATTTGTTTGCACACAGTGAGGTGGTTACAAGTATTGCTATTTAACAAGAACAATTCAATTAAACATCAGTCATTTGTTTACACAGTTAAATGATCAAACAGTTCTATTTTAAACAATTAAATTTAGCATAAGTTATTTGTTTGCACTGTTTAAATGTCAAACTGGTCTATTTGACCCATAGATGCTACCTTCAGATGCTACCTCTCCAGGTAGAGTGGACCTGGGAGCAATGGCAGTGAAGAGGTACTCCGCATTCCTTGAAGCTCCAGCATTACTAGAAACTCACCATCAGATTGTTCAGCGTTATATCCAGGACACTCATTTGGGGGGCGGGGGTCTTACCCCTCTGCAGAGGTGCAGTCAGTGTATTCTACAGCCCCAGTCGACTGAGCAAAACTTTCCTTGGGGCATTAGTTATTCTGAAACTGGATGGCAATGAAGGGGTACTTTGGATTCACCAAAACTCTTGTATTTCTAGATCCCCACTATCAGATTGTTCAGTGTCATATCCAGGACACTCGTTGGTGGGGGGGTTACCCCTCTGCAGAGATGCAGCAGACTGACTGGGCTAGAGAATGTTCAAGATGGAAGATTTGAAAAATAAATGAATAGAAAATATGAATAACTATGAATTTGAAATGAAAAATAAAAGTTAATGGAAAAAGCAAAACAAAACAACCCTTGACAAGTACAAATTAACTTTAATTGCCTCAAGCCTGCGGCGAATCGTCCAAGTTAAATTTGAGTTGTTACATAAATAATAAAATTAGATATTAAAGAATTTTCTCAGTAACCTTGCCTGAGGGTCTCATCATAGTAATAGCACCTGTTTTCAAAAGGATTGTACAACATTAGCTTGAGGAGAAAGATTTAATTGCCGATGAGAAATGATTACATCATTTTTATTCTTTAATTATTATTGTGAGGGTGGAGATGTCCATGACAAATCATTTTAGGGACAGTGTTTTTTATATATATATATATATATATATATATATATATATATATATATATATGAATATCAGTCAGTTACAAAATGGACTGGAAATGGTGGTGTTCTCTAAATTAAAACATTTAGCTCATATTGCTCCAAGAAAAATTTTGCTGTCTTGTTTTGGGGCCATTTTATATATATATATTTCGGTCTAGTTAAACCGAAATCAGGAATAGTTCTGTCAGGACAAAAAAAATCATTCAACTATGAACATCTAAAATTTCCTGGTAGAGCTCAATGTAACTAACATCAACAGAGCAATAATTTCTTTAAGAAAAACAAAAACTACTTGCAACAAGAATTTTACCTGCAAAATGTATTATCTGCTGGGTCACTTTTTGGATAATTTCATATCAATACGGAAATTTTGTCACAAATCAGACTGAAAATAAATTTGTCTCTAAATTAGATATTTTTAGTATTGTTCTAATAAAAATCTTGCTTTGATGTCTGTCTTTTTTTTTTCTTTTTTTTTGTACTCAAAATAGCTAGCTATATATATATATATATATATATATATATATATATATATATATATATATATAAAGTAAAAGTAAATAAAATTGGCGACTGTAGTTGAGGGCGACCCGAACGCTCCCTTTTCAATAGCTACTACACCAAGATGTAGGGAAGGGCGTTACTCCTTTCGCTGGATTGCTCCACTTTACCCTTGATACATACCTTATATTGCTGAATGTTAAGCAAGGCGGTATCAAGTACCATTTTTTGAGTCTTTGGTATGACACAACCTGGAATTGAACCCAGGTCTCCCGGACCATTGGCGAACACTCTACTCACTAGGCCAATATATATATATATACATATATAAACATGAGAATTTCAAGTAGTATGTGTTTTTGGGTAATTTTACTTATCTAGAGAAATCTAATGAAATACATCTTTTTTTCGAACTGGACTTAATTCTTTTAAATACTTACTAACAAAAACCCATGAATCCATTTAATTCATGCTATATTTCTATGTGTGTGTGATATATATAAAATCTTGGTGTTTCACAATTTCGGAAACAAAATGATAAGGCACAAATCAAAGACCACAAATGATTGACGAATGAAAATTCTATTTCTTGAAATGTAAAAGGATCACATTTTCGGATCTGCAACTATTTAGTCTTACACATAAAGGAAAAAAGTCAAGAGCCGTAGAGTATATGCCCTAGATATCCACTGTTCGGTTTTTATAGTTAGTTCAATATATGAAGATGTTAACTATTTCCGAGCAATAATCGGAAAAGAGAAAGAGAATAAGATCAACAGGGAAGATCTGAGAGGATGCTGCTTTCGTTATAACAATTGTGACAGACTGTGATAGATATATATGAACAGTCTGGGATAGATAGATGGAACAAGAACAACCTGGGATAGAGATTGCTAGATAGATAACAGTGAGAGATAGATAAATGGGGGCAAAAAACAGTCTCGGATTGATAGATTGAATGAGAACAATCTGGGATAGATAGATTGATAGATAGATAATGTAATGGGTTTTTCACAATTTTTGAAACAGAATAATTGGACACTAATCAAGGATCACAAATGATTGTCTTGAAAATCACATTTATTGAAAGGGAGAAGGATATTATTTTAGAATCTGCGACCATTTAATCCCAAACATGAATGAAAAATATGAAGAGGAGCCCAAGAATACATTCTCCAGATGTCTACTATTCAGCTTAAGTCACAATTGAATGCAGCATGCAAATTTGTTGATAACGCATGCACATTCCTCCTGTGGGATTCCTTGAATCTTCTCGGTGATGGCTGGTGAGGAACCTGTTGTCCTACAATCTTCATAAGTGCTATAAGCTTCAAAGTTCTTGACCAACTTGAAAATCTGACTCCTGTTTGGAAATGTGTTGAAATGGAACTTCCTTCTGTATCTTGCTTGAATAATCTTGAAAGACGTTGCTTTGTAATACGTCTTCACACAAAAGATCTTCCGCTCCATTTATGCAAGGCATGATTTCATTATATTGGAAAATATCTATTTACCAACTATAACGTGAAAAAGAAAGAATAAATTGGGCAGGGAATATCAGCCAAGTTGCTGGTTTGTATCAGCTATTGTGAAATACCTTTACACATTGGTGTATTTTCATAATACACAGTGATCATATTCTTTGTGTATGTATGTATGTATGTATGTATGTATGTGTGTGTGTGTGTGTGTGTATATATATATATATATATATATATATATATATATATATATATATGTGTGTGTGTATGTATATGTATATATATATATATATATATATATAGGTAATATTCGGTCAGGTTAAAAAGTTTAGAGTAATTCCCTCAGGACAAGAAAATCATTCAAGAAGTCCTGTATTAATTTTTTTCTTCATGTTTTTTGGTTCACACCAGAAACTGAAAATACGGGACCAAAATAAATTTATAATCATGAATTAACCAGTCTTTGGTTTTTTTCTTAAAGAAATATATATATATATATATATATATATATATATATAAAGGTGCGAATGTTGGTCTTACTACTACAAGTCTTTCTTGACAACTTACAATGCATCTTAATGATTCTAGCTCCATTGCCTTACATCTTAAAACCCATTCTATTCCCAACACCAAATTTTGAAAAATTCTAGTTGAAAACACCACTATAATCGCACACAAAATTGATAAGCTACGACTACAAATCCTTGAAGACCTACATATAAAACCAAAAAAAACCCTAAAATCACATTAGAATTAATTTTGAAAATAGTGACAATGTTTTGAACAGCCTTTTAGATTTTTTTTTTTTTTTGATAGTCTGTATTCCTTGATAGTATTCTATTTCTTAAATTCATTAGCAAATCAGTTTTATCCAACTCTGTGTAGTTTTGTTATGTTATAAAAACCCCAAAACTTTCAAAACTCATTTAAAAAAAACAATACTCTTTACACATGCAAGCAACCCCTGATGATGGCCTATGAAGAGTCCGAAAGTACCTGGGACAATTTTGGTAAATTCATCCACCAATTCCAAACTGAAACCAAGACACTTATCAGGAAACTCAAAAGATCTTAATTAAATTATACAGACAAAATGTGTCTTTCCCATTTAATGAAACATGCTTAAATGAACGACTGCTGCCTAACCACACACACACACACACACACACACATATATATATATATATATATATATATATATATATATATATATATATCTCATGACAAACCCTGCCAACGAGTCCTCTATATGACACTAAACTATCTGAGGCTCCGGTCCTGTAGCTCTGGTGAATGGGAAGTACCTCTTCATTGCCATTACTCCCAAGTCCACTCGTGCCTGTAGTGGTAGAATCTTTGAAGGTATATAAAATTGTTTTAATCGTTTAACTATGTGCAAACAAATGAGTGACGTTAAAGTGAATTGTTAGTATTACATAGAAATACTTGAAACCATTTAACTGTATGCAACAAATAGTAATAGGATAGAATTATTCCTGTTAGATAGGAATACTTAAAACCACTCAATTCTTTGAAAACAAATGAGCTCTGTTTTAAAAATAATGTTACCGGCAAACTATTTGTTTACAAATCATGTACATTTAATATATATATATATATATAACAGGATTTAGCTTTAAATAACCCACAAGAGTTGATATGCCATAAAATAGAACCAACCAGATCTCATGACTGCAAACCATCACCTGGTGATTTTATGCAAGTTCTTCCGCAGCAACGTACATGTAAATTGTGTCAATTCTGTGAAGAAGTATATGGATTTGCAATGGGTCTGATAAGCTGTTTGTGAGGATATGAGGTCAATCTCAACACCAAAACCAATTCTTTCTTTTTTCACGTGTATCACAGAACTTGCATTTCCACTCGTACTTTTTGCAGGATTGGGGGGAATGGCTTTCTTTTGTAAAGAGGTGGCAGTCCTTAAAGTGTGTATGTGTGAGAGTAATATATATATATATATATATATATATATACACACATATAAAAGAGTGGATAGATATTTTAAAATGCATATATTTTAGTATTTGATATTCTCGTAAAATTAATTTTCCTTCCTTTTTCATTTTAGGCGGTTGATTTCATATTTAATGGGACATTTTTTTTCTTTTTTTTCTTTTTCTTCTTCCCCTTCCTTTGCTTGTCAGCCATTATATCCAGATCCATGAAAATAAATGACATTGAATCTTTCGGATTTTATCGACTTCCATCTTAATCCGTTTCTCGAAATCAGAGGGAAGTAAATAAGTTTAAATCAGTTTAGCATTTAATACCTCCAACCTTTGGTGTGGGTGTAAATTGATGATTTGTTAATTTCATTTTTTTTTTTCTCTCTTTCTCTCTCCCTATTTCCGTCTATGTGTGTGTCTCTCTCTGTCTGTCTCTCTCTGTCTCTTTCTCTCTCCCTATTTCCGTGTGTGTGTGTGTGTCTCTCTCTCTCTTTCTCTCTCCCTATTTCCGTCTGAGTGTGTGTGTGTGTCTCTCTCTCTCTCTCTCTCTCTTTCACTCTCCCTATTTCCGTCTCTGTGTGTGTGTGTGTGTGTGTGTCTCTCTCTCTCTCTCTCTATTTCCGTCTGTGTGTGTGTCTCTCTCTCTATCTCTCTCTCTCTCTCTCTCTCTTTCACTCTCCCTATTTCCGTGTGTGTGTGTCTCTCTCTCTCTCTCTCTCTCTCTCTCTTTCACTCTCCCTTCCTTGTATTTGAAACAGGTTGGGATTTTAATTTACATCTTTAATTGGAATAAAAGTGTTTTATAAAATTTGCTTAACAGAAATTAGATCCCCCCCCACTTTTGCTTAATTTTGAACAGGTATTGATTTCTTTGTTCATTCTGTTCGTGTGTGTGTGTGCGTGGCTATATGCACATGTGTGGATAAGAGACCAAATACAGGTGTGTGTGCGTGCTAATGTCTTCATATGGATGCCCATATTTATTCATAAACATGTCGGAATTTATTTCTACGTAGTGTGTACATGCTTCGGTCATGTATGTTTGTACACGTAAATGTACTAAGGTATTGTATTGTGCCTTGGAATTCTCTGTGTGTGTGTGTAAACGTTTAGGCATGCCTGGGTGATGTCTGTATGTGTTTATTCTTGTATGCATGCCTCTGTGTGTGCGTACGTGCTCGCATACCTATGTAGTGTATATGGCTCTGTAGTGAACATATACGTGTATCTGTGTGGGTACTTACATACCCATGTAGGGTACGTATATGTATGTAAAAGTAATTGATAAATAAAATCAAATGTTATTCTTAATGAGGATTATGTCTCGGTTCACCTCATCGTCTTCTCCTCTCCCCGTTTTTCTGATCCGTTTTGCTTTTTTATTGACAGAGGATGAAATTTCCTTAAAAATATATCACCAAACCGTATAAACTCGGACTTTGCAAACATCTGTAGCATATTCATGTATATATGTGCAGTGTACACAGGTGTGTGTGTGTATCTGTATCTATCTATATATATATATATATCAATGAAACCCTATGGTTGCCTTCATTCTTTCCTACATATTTACCGAATGAATGACATAATCCTATTTTAAGTTAAATAATTTCTTATTTCTTAAAAAAAAAATGCGTGAATGCAATTGCATTCATTTCTTCATGAACATTGTGCATATCTTCACTGCTGCAATTTTATTTGACATGCCATGACTCGTGTGTTAGAACATCTTAATGTGTTAAACTTATTTATAAGGGCATGTTTGTTTTTGAAATCTTGACACGAGGGTTGGGTGCATAGTGTGATGGTTAACAAGCTAGGAAAGCAGGTGGTTGTTAGTGAACTTGATTTTCTCTGGGTGTCTTTTCTGGCTTTATCAAATACTAAGCTTTGTAAATGATGACGTAAGGTGTGTATGTGTCATCTACATACATATGTGTCTGTGTATATTATGTATATATCGGATACTAGATCCCCTGAGGATCGACAATGCTAAACCTTTAGTCATGAGTTTTTATCCCAGGATAATATTCACAAGTATCTCTCCCCTGGAGGTATCTCTTCCATGTCAAGCCCCCGACAGAATTCATCCTGACCAAGAACTGTGTGTACTCCATCCCTTTGTTGTTGTGATAAATCATACAAAGGCAAGAGACATACCGCCCACTTATAGTAAGGCAGTAAAAGCAGTAGTACAAGGTAAAATTGAGAAGTCGGGTATGGCAGACCATATATGGAAAGAAAAGAGAAACCATCTGCCCTTATGGGATGAAGTTAAAATAATTGATAGAGATCATTGGAGAATTTAGATGCCTTAAAGAATCAGCCTGTACGTGGGGGCTGCAGTGACAAGTTGAGTCAGCCAAGTATAGAGGTGGATACAAAAAAAATTGACCTTGTGTCATATTCTGCCCGAGCGGGGGTTTTGGTAAATGGGATAGAGGTGGATACAATATGGAAACCAATGATCCAAAAAAGGTTAGATTTAAAAAAAAAAAAAAAAAAAAAAAAAAAAATCATAATATGAGCTCAGGTAAAAAACTCATACATGATAGTAATGTAAGAACAAAGTCTATAAGTTCCCAAAATTCATTCTGAACCGTGCTACAGGACACATAGCATAACGGTTATAGGCACTGGTTCCCTAAGACACAGTGGCCAAAATGTTGTGAATATAACAATAAAGATAAAGGCAATAGACCGAAAACCCTAAATGATAAAAATCATCAAGCTTCGTCTCAGAAATTCAGACAACTAAAAATATTGTGATATTACACAGTATTACATTTTAATCGAAATTGCATGATTATATATATATATATATTCTGTGTGTGTGTAAAGAAATAATTATCTAATTCAGTCATGCCTTTTTGGGCATCTCCTTTTTTTACCCTGGTCTTCCAAAATAAACCTTGAAAAAAGGGGGTGTCCTCGTGGTCTAATGGTTGAAGTGATGGAGTGTGGGATCGTAGTAAGCGAGTTTGTACTCCAGTCGCGTTATTATGTTCACTTTCGGGCAAATACACTTGGGAAAGGTATGAACCCCCCTTATCCTCCCAGCTATGGGTTAAATAGTTCCACTAATGTTCTTCTCGGAGAATACTTTTGGCATTAAATAACCTACAAAGGTTGATATGCCATTAAACAAAGAAACCAAACCAAACCTTGAAAAAAAAATGTTTTTAATTTGATTAGAGATTTTATTCTCTAATATATGAAACACTTAGATGAAGATAAACATCCTCCACCTCCAATGAAAAAATAAAATAAAACAAGTCTAGCACATTAGAAACAACTGTTATTTTTATTTATTTTTATTTTTTTTAATTTCTTATTTTTATTTTCTTCCTCTTTGTCACTCACTCTCCCTTCTTATTCTTTTCTTTTCTGGAAGTTACTGTATAATATTGATTATACACCTTGTGCTTAATCAGGGAGTAAATTATACAAAAGAACTTTATTCTGGTGTCTGCACTTGATATCAATTCAAATTTCTTAATCTGTTCACACACACACACACACACACACATATATATATATATATATATATATATATATATATATATATATATATATATTCCCCTACCCCCGTAGGGTTGAGTTCTTTAGCGAATGAAGTAATCACGTTGCCATTAGTGTTTGTTGCAAGGCTCTTCATATATATATATATATATATATATATATATGAATTGAGCAACTCAATATATATATATATATTCCCCTACCCCCGTAGGGTTGAGTTCTTTAGCGAATGAAGTAATCACGTTGCCATTAGTGTTTGTTGCAAGGCTCTTCATATATATATATATATATATATATATATATGAATTGAGCACTCGGTAGCCGTTAAGCGGATGTATGTAAACAATAGTAATTGGGATTTATAACCGTTTAAAATTTGCTTTGCTGCTATTAGTTCCTCGTGGATGAGAGGTAGAGTCTCAGATTGGCGTTTGAGTCAACCGGGTTTCGATCCCAGCTACGGGAAGTTAGTATATCTAGCCACACTGATGAGTTCTGATAGAACGAAACAGATCTGTCTGTGGATGACTGTGTGTGTGTGTGTGTGTGTGTATATATATATATATTGCTCAAAGTGTCCTACCACTCATCTACAAAGAAAACCTGTAGCTGAATATTTTTGTTGTGGCGAGATACTACCATTTCTTATATAATTTGAAAAACTAATTCAGATGTCTGTCTTAATATCTGTGCAGGTAAGAAATGCGCTTCTAATGTAAAATCTTGGTGAGGTTTAGAACTATTGAATGACCCACACACACACATGTATACTAAAAGCATGAGACATCAGCAGATTATCATTTTAAAGAAATCCGATTTCAGTATTTTCATAAAAAAGACTAAGGTGGTTATAATGGATAAATGAGACTGATTTTCAAACATCCACGATTCCTTAGTTTTTCTTTTTCAATGTTATAATCTGTCAACCTTATATATATATATATATATATATATATATATATATATATATGAGTGTTTGTTTATGTACACATATATAAATCTAGTGTGTGTGTGTATATATATATATATATATATATATATATATATATATATATATATATATATATATACACACTCTGTAACCTAATTAAAAATGGCCCATTGAGATTTTCTTCTTTTTTTATGCTCTAACTAGGAGAATAAAGCAATTTCCTGTCTTATTCACAAATGAATAGTGATTTTTGTGATCTGTGTAATTAGTGTGTTTCACTCCTTCTTAAACAGAAGCTCCATTATCCTCATGGATTGTTAGTACTATGAGGAACAAATTAGTTTGGTTTTTTTTTCTGTGTGAATGTGTGTGTTTATTAGGGAGATATCCATCTTGTAGTTACATGTGTGGATTATTATTTCCTTTTTTCTTTTTTTTTCTAAATGTGCATTGGAGGGTGTTGTTGTTTTATTGCCAGCTGTGGATAGTTTTGTGGGTGGCTTTGGATAAAATGGAATGACCAGAACAATAAAGGCAGGTGCTTCTGCCAGAATTAGCTGTGAGAAATTTGTCCAAGCACTTAATTCAAGGACCTCGCCAAGATGTTGTGCAAAGATTTCTACTGGAATCACCTCATTGGAGTCTTGAGTTATTGGTTTATGAAGAATTCTTTTCATTGTCGCAGGCTGCGATGCCAATTTCAGATTTCCAATAAGCCGATTCCTTGGACTTTCTCATCCAAGATTTTATTTTTATTTTTTTCAAAGGACTATGGACTATTTATTATTTAAATTTGAAATCTTGGGGAAAATATAATTCATTTTTTTTTTTTTTATCTTTTTAATTACTACTTTAAGTATTTAATTTTTCTTTTCTTTTTCTTTCTTTCTTTATTTATTTTTTAAATATAAAAATTTTATTTATTTTGTTAGATTTGTATTTTTAAAGATTCTATCTTTTAAATTTACATTCTTGAATTTTAGGCTTTTTTTTTTTTTTCTTTCCTTTTCTTTTCTTTTTAGAAAATTAAAAAAAAAACAAAAAAACTGAAAGAGATAGAAAAAAAATCTTGAACATTACAAAGTGAAGCATCTTTTTGTACAAGAATCTAAAGTATGGATATTTCAATACTGCAAATTTTGGTTTTTAAGATTTTGTTTTATTTAGTTCTTCCTTTCTTTCTTCCTTTCTTTCTGTTCTTTCTTTCTGTTCTTTCTTTCTTCCTTTCTTTCTGTTCTTTCTTTCTTCCTTTCTTTCTGTTCTTTCTTTCTGTTCTTTCTTTCTGTTCTTTCTTTCTCACTCTGTTTATTACTCTCTTTTTCTTTCACTTCCTCTCTATTTCTCTCCTTACCACTGTTCCCTCTATGCTTTTCTCTTTCTTCTTCTATTTCAATCTCTCTCTCTCTCTCTCTCTGTCTTTCGCTCTCTCTCTCCACCTCTCTCTTTCCATCTATCTATATCTTCTATCCTCTGGGTTTTTCTTTGTCTCCTTTCATCTTTGTTTTTATCTCTGTCTCTCTCATATATGTTTTTCTTTTCTTTCTCCATCTCTCTCTCTTTTCATTTCTCTCTCTCTCTCTCTCTCTCCATTTATCTATCTCTCTTTTCATTTCTCTCTCTCTTTTCATTTTTCTATCTCTCTCTCTTTTCATTTCTCTCTCTCTCTTTTCATTTCTCTCTCTCTCTCCCCATTTATCTCTCTCTCTTTTCATTTTTCTATCTCTCTCTCTTTTCATTTCTCTCTCTCTCTCTCTTTTCATTTCTCTCTCTCTCTTTTCATTTCTCTCTCTCTCTTTTCATTTCTCTCTCTCACTGTCTTCTTTTTTCTCTCTCTTTTCTTTCTCTCTTCTTTTCTTTCTCTCTCTCACTGTCTCCTTTTCTTTCTCTCTCTCACTCTCTTCTTTTCTTTCTCTCTCTCACTCTCTTCTTTTCTTTCTCTCTCTCACTCTCTTCTTTTCTTTCTCTCTCTCACTCTCTTCTATTCTTTCTCTCTCTCACTCTCTTCTATTCTTTCTCTCTCTCTCTTCTTTTTCTCTCTCTCTCTCTTCTTTTTCTCTCTCTCTCTCTTCTTTTTCTCTCTCTCTCTCTCTCTTCTTTTTCTCTCTCTCTCTCCTTTTTCTCTCTCTCTCTCTCCTTTTTCTCTCTCTCTCTCTCCTTTTTCTCTCTCTCTCTCTCTCCTCTTTCTCTCTCTCTCTCTCCTCTTTCTCTCTCTCTCTTCTCTTTCTCTCTCTCTCTTCTCTCTCTCTCTCTCTCTTCTTTCTCTCTCTCTCTCTTCTTTCTCTCTCTCTCCCTCTTTTCTTTCTCTCTCACTCTCTCCCTCTTTTCTTTCTCTCTCACTCTCTCCCTCTTTTCTTTCTCTCTCACTCTCTCCCTCTTTTCTTTCTCTCTCTCTCTCTCTCCCTCTTTTCTTTCTCTCTCTCTCCCTCTTTTCTTTCTCTCTCTCTCTCCCTCTTTTCTTTCTCTCTCACTCTCTCTCTCTTTTCTTTCTCTCTCACTCTCTCTCTCTCTTTTCTTTCTCTCTCACTCTCTCTCTCTCTTTTCTTTCTCTCTCACTCTCTCTCTCTCTTTTCTTTCTCTCTCACTCTCTTTCTCTCTTTTCTTTCTCTCTCACTCTCTCTCTCTCTTTTCTTTCTCTCTCACTCTCTCTCTCTCTTTTCTTTCTCTCTCACTCTCTCTCTCTCTTTTCTTTCTCTCTCACTCTCTCTCTCTCTCTTTTCTTTCTCTCTCACTCTCTCTCTCTCTCTTTTCTTTCTCTCTCACTCTCTCTCTCTCTCTCTCTTTTCTTTCTCTCTCACTCTCTCTTCAATTATATTTATTTGTTATGTTAAATTAGCTTCATTTTTAAAACCGCAATCCCAAGCAATTTTGTATTTGTTCCGAGTTCTCCCCCGCCAAATTCTTGTCTCATAATCTTGAAGATGACAATTCATTTTTAATTTGTTGGGACGGCTGCAATCTTTCTTTTTAAGATCTTTCTAAGAAATAAAAAACCATCATATCTTTCTCCCCCCCCCTGCAACATGTTTAATGTTGATTATGTTACACAAAAAAAATGTTGTTTTTTAATCAATAATTACCATACAAGTATGCAATCAAATTATTTAAATTTTTTTTTTTTTTAAGTATCCTGACTTAAATTTTAAATCAGAATATCGATTTGTGCATTTTGTGAAAAAAAATTTTAAATTGTGTTCAGCTCAAAAAAAAAATGATTATTACCTGTCTCAAACAATAAATTATGGGTTCAAATCTTACAATCGAATATGTTTCTGTCTGATGATTGTGCGCACAATTATCAGACAGAAAGTCAACAGACTTCTAGTGTTCATGATTACATTTTTGGCTATAAAAAGTATAGAGCAATTTTTTATTTTTTTATTTTTATTTCTTTTTTTTTTTTTTTTTTTTTTTTTTTTTAATGCCAACATATTTTATTACTTAATTATCGTGTGTGTGTGTGTGGAGCACCTCTTGATTGCCATTACTTCCAGATCCACTCTGGTCCAGAGTGATAGTGCTTGTTAGGATCTCATTTATTCATCAAATAGACCTGTTTGAAAGTCATTTGTATATAATGCAATACTTGATATACTATAACTGTATAAATTATTTGTATTAAGAATAGTTACTTGAAGCTCTAATTGTTTACTAAGGATTATTATTATTAGTTACTATTAGTTATTATTATTTGTATTATATAGGAATATTTGATATTATATTGCAGAACCAGAAACTCTGAAGAAATATCTACAGAAAAAATAAAAACATACAATGTACACGATTCCTTAACTTCTTGGCATAAGATAACCCCAGATTAGTTGATATGTTGTCAGTCAATCACTTAATCAATTATTTATACCTGACTCCAATTTTGGCTTTAAATAACCCATAAAATGTGTATATGTTACTAGACAAATAACCCAAAATGAAATCACACTTGATATACAACAGTGTGCCGGAACGTTTCTGAAACAATACTGCAATAAATGTAGATATATAGTAAAGTTGACGACCGTAGCCGAGGGCGACCAGGAGGCTCCCTTTTCAATAGCTACTACACCGAGGTGTAGGGGGGGTCACCACTCCTTTCCCTGGATTGCTCCACTTGATACATATCTTATTGGCCCAGTGGGTAGAGTGTTCGCCAAATGTAGATATAAATTGGAACGCTTGTGTAAGTATCATGGCCACAAAGGCATTGAATAATTTCTGGCTGGGTTGACATGCCATTAAAATTGATCATTCAATCTAAATATATTTAAGGGAAAAATAGGGCTTAGATTTTCAGTGCTTAGGTGAACATAATGAAACTTGGATTAGCAGAAAAAAGTTAATGAGTTTTTTGTATTGCTTTACATAACAAGTAGTTAGCATACGGGTTATACTAGAATGGTTAGACCGTGTAATTATATTGTTTTTTTTTTTACTATATATATATATATATATATATATATTGCGAGGCGGAATTTTCCAAGTTGGTACAAAACTCCCTGATGATCCATTGAGGTGAAACTTTAGTAGGAAAATTCTGACTCGCGATTTAATTTTTGTAATTGACTCTACTTTGTATTGAGCACTCTTGTAATTGTAGCATTGCAGCAATTTACGGTGGGTTTTTATTTTTCTTTTGACCAACTGATTGCATCTCTCTTGATTTTTTTTTTTTTTTTTTTTCCAACTGGTGTGACGGAATTGGCCTTTTCTTCTTCTTCTTCCTTTTTTTTTTTTTTTTTTTTTATGATACTTTTTCTTTTTCCCCCGGCGGTGATTCGAGATATTGTTATCTGTAGTTCCTGGCGTTTTTTTTTTCTTTTCTTTTTTCCTGGTAACTGTGAATGCTGGTAGATAGTAGGTTAGTGTGTGCATATATATATATATATATATATATATATTTTTTTTTTTTCTCAAAGACCTTTGGCCCTATCAGCTGGGGTTGCAGAATACACAGACTGCATCTCCACAGAGGGGTAAGACTCCTCCAACGTGTGTCCTGGATATGACACTAAACAATTTGATGGTGAGGCCCCAGTAATGCTTGAGCTTTGGGGAATGTGGAGTACATCTTCAATGCCATTGCTCCCAGGCTCACTCTGGCCTGGAGTGGTAGCACCTAATAGGGTCCTATGTATGGCTCAAATAGAAATAAATTGTGTACTTATGCTAAACTGAATTGGTTGAAATAGAATTGTTTTTACATTTGAATTGAATTGTTAGTGATACATAGCAATACTTGTAACCATTTAACTTTCTTGACTAAACTGAATTGTTTGAAATAGAACATTTTATGTGTATAAAAATAGATTTGGCATTAGATAACCTACAATGGTTGATATGCCATTAAACCAAACCAAATCTCAAAGACTTAAATTTTTTTTTTCTTCCTCTTCTCCAAGACCCATCCCTATTCGTAGAAGTGTTATCAGTACACTTTTGACAGCTGTAGTCAAGCTTCGCTAAGCTTTATTAGCGGGAAGTTCTTGGCTTGTCTACAAATTACTTAAGAGTGTTGGAAGACATGTCTGATCGATCTCTCCCTGACAGACGAATCGGCTAAGGCATTCGTATGCATATTTCAAATGTCAGGTCCTTCGCTGCAATAATACTTACAAAAGTGTCGTCATTGTTGAATGAGAGAGGGATGGGTAGATTTGTTGGGGTAGGAGTGAACAGTCGGGTCATTGCAGTTAATTTGCTCTCTATTGTCCAATCGGTTTTATTTTATTTTGTAACTTTTATTTTTTATTTTTTGAATTTCCTTTTATTTTGTTAGGTATTTTTTTTTCCTTTTTTTTTTCTTTTTTTTTTTTTTTCTTGTATTTTTAATCTTTACTTGTAATTTTTTCTTTGACATCTAGTACCTTTTTTTTTTTTTTTCAATTTTATTTTTTGGTTGTAGAAGGTTTCTCTCTTTCTCTCCCCACCCCATTTTTGGCAGTAATTTTTAGACTTTCTTATTCATTTGATTTTGGATTTAAAAAAGATTTTTTAAATTTTAGGTACACATTTAAAAAAACAAATGGAAAAGTAAAATTCTTTTCTTTTATTCACATATATATATATATATATATATATATATATATATTGTAAATTGCTGCATATAAGTCAACCTTATAAGTCTGAAAAAATCTCTTGAAAAGTGTCATCTTATACAGCTGGACTAATATCTAAACCTTTACCACTGAGTTGTTGGTCACTGGTAAAGGTTTGGATTTTGGTCTTGCGATATATGTTGAACTCTAGTTATATAGAGAATTTTCTCCCGCGTAAAATGTCAGCTTGCTGCCATACATTAGTAAATTGTTATTTAAAACTATAATATTCATTACTTGGAAGCATATTGTTGCAAAAAGATTGACTTTAGTATTAAATAACCCAATTAGGTTTGATATGCCATAAACCAACCAACCAACCAACCCACAATACAAGAAGTCTTCTGCCCATCGATATGTTTAGAGTACTCTTCAAGTGTGCTTGTTCCAAGATAGACAAACTTAAGTGTCATTATCTTGCCTGCCTAACAACTTTAAACTTTCATCAGCTCTCTTATCTCTCTTCATTACTTTGCCTGTGCCTCTGTTGATAATTTGTCTATCAAAATCAGCGAAGAGCCGAAGTATAGCAAGTGAACTGTTTGTTTGTATGGGGATGGCTTGTGCATAGTCAATCTGACTTTTTCAGGGGAATCCCCATGCTGTTGTGGTTAACAAGCTGAACTCTGACATTGTAGTAAGCGAGTTCAAATACTAGACGTGCTTTCACTTTCACTTTCAGACCAATGCTCTTAGGAAAAGTATGAGAATCTTCATCGTCCCTTCTTCAAAGATGAGCCAAAGATATTGATATGCCTTTAAGCAAAGAAACCGAACCAAACTTTTTCAGATAAGCTGATAACAGAAGAATGCTGTAACAGTGATTATCTGAATAATACTCAAGTTTTAAATTCAAAGTTTTTTTCCTTCTCCTATATTGGATGCCTTCTTCTTAGAGACCATCTAAATCCATAATAAAATGAAATCAATCAAATTCAGCAAGACGAGAGTTCGTTTTGAATGGAAATTATTCAAGAAAAAGATGTTGCTGGAAGAAACGACCCAGTCAGGGCAAAGTCGGAAAAGTCATAAGTCAATAATTTTACTCTTTGTCAGCCTGTTTACTTTCACCTCGTTTGTGGACATTAGAATATGCAGGTTGTAGCACCTGCTGGGTGGTGGTGGGGGTAATGGTCCCCTCCCCCCACCAAATTGGGGGGGGATCTTAGGTATGATACGAAACTGTATTTTATATATAATGTGAGGCTACTGTTTAAGAGATCTGAGGAGTGTAGAA
>OY757947.1:40362854-40367854 GCA_963585895.1 Sepioteuthis lessoniana | reverse complement strand
CTGAACGGATCAAGAGGAGAGATCCACGAATTGAAATCTAGAGAGACAAATCCGATCATTGAATTGGTTTTTAATTCAAAACAGATTAATGGATTTTGTAGACAGATTTATACGGCTAATTTTTCTGCCATTTGTTTCTCTCTCTCTCTCTCTCTGACTGCTCCCCCTCCTTATTTTCTCCACCCCTAGAGAGAGTTATCTGCCATCTATGTGACTATTTTGCTTTTCTTCATCTGCACTTTAGAAGAGCCACAAAAAAAAGAGGAAATTAACTTTTCAAATTGTTTCAGACCGAGGCAATGATCCAAAAACTTGAAGTTTTTCTTGATGAGATAGCAGCCCCAGCCATCATTCACGTACTCTTCTTAGATATTGTGTCCTGGATATGACAATAAACCACATCCAGTGCTGGAGCTCTAGGGAGTTTGGAGTTAACTCCTTCTTGCCATTACTCCCAGGTCCACTCTGACTTGGGTTCTAAACAAGTACTACCCATCCATCTAGGTGACTTTATTTCTGATGGTCATAAGGTGATGAGAAATACTATGAGTTGGAAATAGAAAAATGTTAATCAAGATTTAGTCCACTTAAAAATTGACCTTGTGTCATATCCTGCACATAGAGTGGTTGGGTTAAAGCATACTTCAAACCTAATGGTTCTTTAAAGAGTTTCGTGTTGGTATGAGCAAGTTGGTTGTTTGGGTTTTATGGCATATCAACCCTTGTAGGTCATTTAACACCAAATTCTGTCTATATATATATATATATATATATATATATATATATATATAACCAAAGATTTCAAAACGAATATTAAGGTAGGTAAAATTTTCTATTAGCAGGATTTCATTTGTTTGCACCAGATTAACCAGTTTTAAGTTGTCATATTTTTTGGTACAACTCTGTCACTCTCAAGAAGGACAGAACATCAATATGTATAAGCCAGAACGTAGAAAGAAAAAAGGGAAAGAATGGAGAAAGAAATAAAGGGGCAGAAAGAAAGGAGAAATAAGGGAAAGAAAGAGGAGGGAAGAAAGAATAGAAGAGAAAAGGAGAAAGAAAGAGAGGAACGAAGAGATAGAAAGAAAGTAAGTAAGCCCTAATCCAGTTTTTTTTTGTTTTGTTTTTTTGGTGGAGGGTGTGTGCGTAATTCAAGGAAATGTGGGTTCATGCCTTTGCCAAGTGTCTCACTACAAACCTGAGCTGCCTTAGCTAAAACTTGAACCCCCCAATCCACCAGTTTTATTTTCCGTGTTGATAGCTAACTATTCGTGCCACCTCCACACATTTACTTATTCCTAACATACATTTGCAAACATTTGTGGTGTGCAGTTATGTGCGTACCCCACATGTCGACGCATACAGCCGAGGACTAGCCAAAAACATATAGATAGACTGATTTCCAAGTGCTACACTCTTCAGTGCACAAGCAGGCTGTTCAGCTTTGAAACAACACGAGCTGACATTCGGTGGAAAACACTTTTCTTCAGAACATAAAAACGGTAAACATGCTCTGGATGAGAACCAGATCAATATTCATGGCACGCCTTTGAGGCAAGCGTCACATTTATTCATCACTGATAGAAAAACATAGAGAGGTAACAAAACAAAAACAAAACTTAAACAAAAAACAGGGGTTCTTCATCTTTTTCTCTAGTGTGTCCAGTTAAGATGGTCGGTAGATCGAATCTAAACGCAGTATCACGAATGTTTCAAAGGTGCTTACTGGCGGGGAGTGTCGGTCTGTTATTGGATGAAGTTCAGAGTTCTGCTATCAGTGAGGAGCCAGTCTCTGCTGTGTTTTATTTTATTTTATTTATTTGTTTTTTTTTTTTTTTTTTGTTGGATTAAGGAAAAGAGAGCATGACATAGTTTATCAATTGACAACTGTTGTGAGGATGTTCCTCACTGTGTAGGCCAGCATATGACTGTTGTCTTGTGTGAGAGGAAACAAAGCATTTCAGAGCGCTTTAATTTTAAGGATGATTGCAGAAACCCCCAATTCACTACAGCCTTGCTCAAGGCTTATTGGATGAGAAAAATTAGAACCGACACATGTGTACATGAATATGCATGTAAATAAAATTTATTTGCGTTTATTTATATATATATATATATATATATATATATATATAATAAAGACAAATTTTGTCTGGATAATTTAAAATCCTTTCAAGTTTTCTGATAAGTGTTTTAGTTTCAGGTTGGAATTGGTAGATGAATTTCCCAAAATTGCCCCGAATCCTTTCAGACCCTTCATAGGCCATCAGCAGGGGTTGCTTGCTTGTGTAAGGTGTGTGTGTTTTTTTGGGTTTTTTTTTTTAATGAAAAGTTTTGAAAGTTTATACCAAATTTTGGAAATTCATCTACCAATTCCAACCTGAAACTAAGACGCTTATCAAAAAACTTAACAGAATCTTGAATAAATTATACAGACAAAATTCGTCTTGATTATTTAATGAAACATGCTTAAATGAACGACTGCTGCCTACACACGTCCCATTTGTGGCTGGTGTATACGTCATTGCTTGGCTTAGTGAACGAAGATCAAGAAGGCTTTGGTTCACATTGACTACAGATATGTTCATTGCTGATTTGGCCAATAACCGACAGGCAGGTAGACATGGTCACAGTGGCCATAGCTAAAGGTCTGATCAGGGTTTGATGGTTCTTTTTTCTGCACCTTTTGTTCTTGAGGAGACAATATGGCTAGGGGTGAGACGCCCGGCATACTCATACATATGAACATATATATAAAAGGGGGCGACCGTAGTCAAGGGCAATCTGAAGGCTCCTTTTTCAATAGCTATTACTCCGAGGTGTTGGGGAGGGTGCTACTCCTTTTCCTGGATTGCTTCCCTTTACCCTTGATACCTACCTTATAATGCTGAGTGTTAAGCAAAGAAGTATATATCCCACTTGTACATATACTTGCCTTGTCAGCTTGGGCTGTAGAATACACCAACTGCTTCTCAGTAGACCCCCTGTAACAAGTGTTCTGCATATGAACTAAACAGTCTGATGGTGAGGTTCCAGTAATGCTGGAGCTTTGGGTAATGCAGGGTACCTCTTCATTGCCCTTGCTCCCAGGTTCACTCGGGCTCGGCGTCGTGGCACCTGATAGGGTTTTATCTATGGGTCAAATGGAACTTAACTGTAGTTTTGAGGGTTTACTATTTTTGCATTGAAACTGTGTATTTATGCTAAACTGAATTGTTTGAAATAGAACTGTTTTGACATCTAAACTGCATACTTATGCTAAACTGAATTGTCTGCATATCTATGCTAAACTGATTTACTTGAAATAGAACTGTTTTGACATTGAAACTGTACTTACTGTAAACTGAGTTGTCTGAATGAGAACTGTTTGACTAAACTGAATAGCTTGAAATAGAAATGTTTTTGACTATTAAACTGTGTGCTCTTGCTTAACAGAATTGTTTGAAAAAAAAACTGATTATATGTATGAAAATGGATTTGGCATTAAATATCTTACAAAGGTTGATATGCCATAAAATCCAACAAACCAAACAAACAAAATGTTTTTGACAAACTGTGTACTCATGCTAAACTGAATTGTTTGAAATAGAACTGATTAATCACATAAAAATGGATTTGGCATTAAATAACCTACAAAGGTTGATATGCCATAAAACCCAACAAACCATAATAGTTTGATTCATGCCCTTTCCCAAGGGTATTAGCACTATATGAAATACAGTCTCCTTCCGGATTTGAACTTGGGTCACGATGTCTATTTCCTACAGCGGTAACCACTACACTACAAGCATATCACTTTATTATATAAGTTGTTCAGCTGTGCATAGATGCCTTCATTTAAATCTTAAACAATACAGTTTTAATACTTTCATTTTCTTTTATCAAGCCCCTATAGATATTAATTCGATGGAGGTGTGTATGCTTGGAAAATAAAACTATAATTATATTATTCGAGATGCTATATAAACTAAGCACTATAGCTGTTTGTGTTGGTCTAAATTAAAACAATAATTGTTTCATATATCTATAACGTTAAACATTAAACGTCCCACTCGAATGATTTGAGTAAACATACATCAAAAGAATGTTTTCGTTTGTGCTTTTTATCACAGAGCCATAAGAAATAAACTGTGCATTTATTGGTGTAAATGCTTATTTAAGCAGATAGCAAATCTATTTCATATATATATATATATATATATATAATGCTCTGAAAGGATTTCTTCCTATTTCCTGGCCAATTTGACTGGGGCTGTAGTATTCACTAACTACATCTCTGCCCGGAGGTAAGACTCCTTTAACGAGTGTCCTGGATATGACACTAAACAATCTGATGGTGAGGCTCCAGTATTGCTGGAGCTTTGTAGAATGCAGAGTACCCATTTATTGCCATCACTCCCAGGTCCACTCTGGCCCCGGAGTGGTAGCACCTGAAAGGGTCCTATCTATGGGTCAAATAGAACTAAACTGTATACTTAGACTAAACCAAATTTTTTGAAATAAAACTGTTTATATATATATAAATGGATTTGGCATTAAATAACCTAGAATGGTTGATATGCCATAAAACAAAACCAAAGTAAACTCTCATTTTGTTTATTTCTGTTTCAGTATTGTCATAGGCATTTTTATCTATATAGCTCTAAAAGATTTCTAAAACCTGTTAGTTTGGCGTGATTATCACCAGGGTTCAATCCCAGGTCTAGTCATACCAAAGACTCAAAAAATGGTACTTGATGTCACCTTGCTTAACACTCAGCATTATAAGGTAAGGATCAAGGATAAAGAGGAGCAATCCAGGGAATGGAGTTGCGCCCTCTCCTACACCTTGGTTTAATAGCTATTGAAAAGGGAGCCTTCGGGTCACCCTCGACTAAGGACGCCAACTTTATTTACTTATTCCACATATATTGATATTCTTTTCTTCTAAAAATGGGTCTCCTTGTCATAACACAATGGATGATAAAGCTCCAGCTCTGAAACTCGTAGGAATGTAGAAT
>OY757947.1:40355354-40357854 GCA_963585895.1 Sepioteuthis lessoniana | reverse complement strand
ATTTCAAAACTGAAAGTAAAAGGTGCGTGTTATACGCTTCAAATTACGTTATTTAAATTGTTTTTTCTTTTTTTTTAAACAATTTTTTTTCAAGTTGGTATATTCAGTTGTTGCTGTTATAATAATAATAATAATAATAATAATATTCGGATCGTTGGAAGGCTTAAAAACGTTTTATACTTTGAAAAAATCAAATTCTATTTTCTATTTACTTTTGTTATTTCTTAAGGAAGAATGTCCAGTCGGCTGGGGTGGGGGCTGTAGAATACACTGACTGCTTCTCTGCAGAGGGTTAAGACCCCCCACCTCGCCAACGAGTGTCCTGATATGACACTAAACAATCTGATGGTGAGGTCTCAGTAATACGGGGAATACGGAGTACCCCTTCATTGCCATCGCTCCCAGATCCACTCTGGTCCGGCGTGGTAGCACCTGATAGGGCCCTATCTATGGGTTAAATAGAACTAACTGCATATTTATGCTAAACTGAACTGTTTGACTAAACTGAATAGCTTGAAGTAGAAATGTTTTTGATAATAAAACCGTGCTTACATTTAAACTGCGTGCTTATGCTAAACTGAATTATTTGAAATTGTTTTTAACATTGAAACTGTACTTACACTCTAGAAGACCTGCCAGAGGCGATGAACGATAGGGAAAAGTGGCGAGAGAGGGTCAGGGATATCCGTGCTACCAGCACGACATGATGATGATAACTGCTTGAATAGTTTGAGATAGTTTAATTGTCAAAAACATTTCTATGTACTCATGCTAAACTGAATTGTTTAAAATTAAACTGTTTTTGACAGTGAAATTGTACTTATATAGAACTGTTTCTGACATTTAACTGTGTGTAAAGAAAATCTGTACTTATACTAAACTGAATTAGATGATTTAGAACTGTTTGACTAAACTGAATAGTTTGAAATAGAAATGTTTTTGACAAACTGTGTACTCATGCTAAACTGAATTGTTTAAAAAAGAACTGATCAATTACACAATAATGCTGCGAGCAATATTGAACAAGTCCTGGCGACAACACCCCACAAGGCACCAACTATACGGCCAACTGCCTCCCGTCACAAAAACTATACAAGTTAGACGAACCAGACACGCGGGACACTGCTGGAGAAGCAAGGACGAACTCATGAGTGATGTACTCCTATGGACCCCTGCATATGGCCAAGCAAAAGCTGGATGACCAGCTCGAACATACATACAGCAGCTATGTTAGGATACGGGATGTAGCCCTGAGGACCTGCCGGAAACGATGAATGATAGGGAGGAGTGGCGAGAGAAGGTCAGGGATATCCGTGCTAGCGGCACGGCATGATGATGATTTACATAAGAATGGGTTTGGCGTTAAATAACCTACAAAGGTTGATATGCCATAAAACCCAACAAACCAAACCAAATCTTAAGGAAGAAATCTTTATATTCTATTAAAGAATTGAGGGTTTTTTTTAATTTATTTTATTCTATTTTATTATTTTTTAAAATAATTCCGAAGACACTTTTCATGGTAATTTGGCATGAAAACCTAAGTATTTTATCTGTTTATTCATTTATTTTTGGAGGCATCTGACTTTAAA
Source organism: Sepioteuthis lessoniana (assembly GCA_963585895.1). Taxonomy (NCBI): domain Eukaryota; kingdom Metazoa; phylum Mollusca; class Cephalopoda; order Myopsida; family Loliginidae; genus Sepioteuthis; species Sepioteuthis lessoniana. Next base: position 40,356,262 of record OY757947.1, on the reverse strand, counting down.
TGTCAAATTCCTATTTACCGTATCTTTAATTTTAATTTTATTTTATGTTCTTCCATCTGACAAGATTTTCCGTTGTTAGTTAAACAACTCTTTTAGATGCCGTTTTTGAAACTAATAAACTTTCTGCAAAAAAAAAAGGAAAAAAATTGAGGCGCCTTCTGAAGATTAAGAGATTCTATGCGTGGGAGATGCATTGTATTGGAATAAAATAAATGGTAAAAGCTGAGAAACTTAAAAACAAGATGAGTCGGGGATGGAGGTGTACAGAGCTGATAAAGAAATATGAAATGCAAGTAAATGATGTTGATTAGAACTGAAAGCAATTCCCGCCGGTTTTGAGATTAGCGGGAACTTTATCTGGAAGGAAAGGAGTTGTTCATCTTCAGCCTATTGGACCAACAACATTTTGCTCTTGTAGTGTGACAAGCAAATGCATTAGCAGTTGTTGCTTCTCTCTCTCTCTCTCTCTCTCGCACCCCGGGGCACCTTATTCTTTTTTTTCTTTTCTTTTTTAATTCCCACGTGTTTTGTTAAAAAATTTGATTTGTTGGGATAACTTATTCTGTATCCATTTAAACATTCTAACCCTCATTCCCATCCACTCACCTGACCCTCCTCCTCCTCCTCCTCCAAAAAAAAAAAAGCAAAAACTATTAATAAATGTTTTAGTATTTTGACATAAGATTAAATGTTAGTAAACGTTTTAGTTTTTAAGGACGCTGTCGTTTGATCGACAAAAAAAAAGTTGTGATTGTTTTCTAAGTGCTTACCTAGCTGATGAACGTGTATGTGTAAATCATTCTGTGTGTGTGTGTGTGTGTGTGTGTTGGCGTTCGAGAATGTGTTTGTGACAGTTCGTTTGTCTATATGTGTCTGTGTCTTTTTGTTGTGTGTGTGTGTGTGTGTGT
>OY757947.1:40347854-40350354 GCA_963585895.1 Sepioteuthis lessoniana | reverse complement strand
GGACTGCTCCACTTTACCCTTGATCCTAACCTTATCAAACTGACTGCTAAACAAGGCGGCATCAAGTACCATTTTTTGAGTCTTTTGTATGACTCGACCTGGGATCGAACCCTGGTCACCTGGACCACTGGTGAACACTCTACTCATTGATTTTCATGTAGCTTTCAATAATTCTGGGCCAAATGAATTTACTCCTTTGAAATAGGGAATCTTTTGTTCTATTTTAATTTGATTGGTGCAGACTATATATTGTTTTCATAGGATGACTGCAGAGGGGACTCTTTGAAAATCTTATATGAAAAATAAGATGTCTTTGATTTGTTTTTAGTTTGGCTATTTGCTGATTTGTTGAGCTAACTTATTTCTCTTGTTTAGGTATTTAGGTTTATGTAATGGGTGCATGTGTTTGTTTATTCTATGTGGTGTGTGCGTGTGTGTGATTCAATGCTATGTGGCGTGTGTGTGCGTGCACTCATGTGTTTATGCTATGGTGTGCTATGTTGTGTACCAACCACCAGATGTGTGTTAGCATCATACCTAGGACATTTCTACATCTGGTTGTGAGACTCTTGTTCTAGAACTCTGTAAATTATCCCTTCATTGCTATTACTCCCAGGTCCACTTAGATTCAAATCCATCCTTCTTGAAGAACAGTAGGGGTACTATTTAACCCATAGCTGAAAGAATAAGAGGGCTCATAACTTTCCCGAAGGTATTTGTACGAAAGTGAACGTAACAGTGCGACTGGAGTTTGAACTCGCTTACTACGATTCCACAGTCCATCGCTTTAACTATTACACCACGAGGACACCCCCAATGGTTTGGTTTCTTGGTTTAATGGCATATTATCCTTAGAGAAAAACAGTAATGGCATTATTTATCCCATAGCTGGTGTAATGATTGTGTGTGTGTGTGTATGTGTGTGTAGTATTTGCACCACAAATGTATGCAGTTTAGTTTCATACCCAGGAGAGCCCTGACTGGTGGCGAGGTGAAGCTCCTGTTCTGAAGCTCTTTGGAATACTCCTTCATATTGAACTTCATCCAATGTATGAGGTGGTTGGGGGGGAAATCTTGTTCTCTATTGAAGCTTGAAGTGGTATATAGTTTCTTTACTAATACATCTGACCATCTCGACTTGATCCAGACAAAACAAAATTACGAAGTATCCTTCATTGAATCGGAAATTTGAGCTGAGGAAGAATGAGATAGGTAATTCATTTATGCAGCTCTTACCTTGATGTCATTCTTGAGCCTCCATTTTCTTATTTTGTTTTCCCCTGCTCTTCAAGTATCCACCCTTCAAGACACTTCCTGATATCAGCCCTTATTTTCATCCCTAATGAAAATAGATGTAGTAGGGATAAAAAAAGAAAAAAAAAAACCCTTCATTGATTCTCTTTTTAGAAATTGAGGGATCTTTTTGTGTCTGAGAGACTTGTATTTTGTAGAGTCGTTTGTGGGGAGGGTGTTGACATTTGTTTGCGTTGCGTTTTGGAACTGTCAGTTTTACAAGCAGGTGAATATTGTTGAAACAGACCCTTAAGAGATGTGTTTGTTTTCTTTCTTCTTTTGAACCATTTTGGTGTCATGGTTTAATTAGTGTGAAAACGAAGATAGAACTGCCCAATCCATCCTAAGTTGTGGTTATTTCCAATGCTCTACTTGGTCTGGTTCAAGGTCTTCAGTTCTTCCAGTACCTGGTATTCCTTCACAAGCAAGTGTTCATCTAATACCCTTGAGAAAGGCACGAATCCATCTCTCCTTACCCTCCCCAGCTATAGATATTGTAGGTTATTTAATAGCAAATCCATTTTTATCCATATAAACTGTTCTATTTCAAACAAATTCAGTTTAGCATTAGCACACAGAGAAAAACAGTAATGGTGCCCGTGGTGTAATTGTTATTGTCGTAGGAAATGAACACGGCGACACAAGTTCAAATCCTGGACGAGACTGATTGCATTTCACATAGCACTCATACCCTTGGGAAAGGTATGAATCCAATTATTCTCCCTCCAGCTATGGGTAAATAGTAGGGCAGACTAGGTTCTTCAGCCTTGGTGAGGCAACTAGTCTAGGAGAAGGAAAACTCTATATTCAAACCTGTTAAACTCTGCTTAAAAATTGACCTTGTGTCATATCCTGCCCGAGTGGAGGGGTTGGGTAAATATGATTAGCACACAGTTTCAATGTCAATAACTGTCTTATTTCTAACAATTCAGCTTAGCACAAGTACATAGTTTAGTTCTATTTGATCCATAGATAGGACCCTATCAGGAGCTACCACTCCAAGCCAGAGTTGACCTGGGAACGATTGCAATAAAAGGGTACTCCACATTCCCCAAAGCTCCAGCATTACTGGAGCCTAACCATCAGATTGTTTTGTGTCATATGCTGGATACTCATTGAGAAGAGGTCTTATCCCTCCCTAGAGAAGCGGTCAGTGTATTTGACAGCCCCAGCTGACTGGGCAAACGTTTTAATGTTGACTTTACGT
>OY757947.1:40335354-40342854 GCA_963585895.1 Sepioteuthis lessoniana | reverse complement strand
AGGCTGTGCGCTACATAAGGTTAATTTTTTAGCAGAGTGTAACAGTTTGTTCCTTCTCCTAGACTGGTTGCCATACCAAGGTAAAAGAGCTCAGTCTGCCCTACTATTTATTCTATTTACTCATAGCTGGAGAGAGAATATTTGGATGCATACAATTCCCTATGTGACAACGCAGCCTTGTCAAGGATTTGATCTTGTGTTGCCATGTCCATTCCCTTGTAATGAAAACAATCGCACTACAATAGAATAAAACTTTTGATGCAGATTTAATTGCAGTTATTTTATTACTAGTTTGCCTGCATCTCATTATTGTTGCCTTTTTTTTCCCTAATGATTCTTGATTGTGACACCCTTATTTATTGAATTGATTTTATCAATTATTGGTCTCCTCCTGTGGTGTAATATTTCGCGAGCTGTGTTCACAGACCATTGTTAGTGAGCTTGATTCTTACTGGGTACCTCGTTCTTTCTAAACTGTATCTGGTGTTGAGGCTCCTGTCCTGACTCTCTGGAAGAGTGTGGAGCTATCCTTTTCTTGCTTTTACTCCTAGGCTGATGCTGACCTGGAGTGGTAGCACCTGTTTGAAAATTACTAGTATTGGATAGGAATACTTGAAACCATACAACTGTGTGCAAATTTAGTTGTAAGAAATGTTACTTGAAGATCTTATTGTTTACAAATTATGTCAAAAATATAAATTTGACAAAAAACTTAAATCTTGGAAAAAAAATCTATTTGCAACTACAAATGTACTTTTAAATATACAAGCTATATACACTGTTCATTGTCATTATTATTTGATAGCTAGTTTTATTTGATCCCATCTTATTATTGTTGCTTTGGTAGAATCCTATACTTTCACTGTTCATCCAGAGAGAAAAAAAAATGTTTTTGTTTTTTTTCTTCATATATGATTTGATTAAACCTTCAAAATCACTGTAATTTTTTGAATTTTTACTGTGGATTTGGGGAAGGAAAATTATTTTACATTTTATAAGGGTGGACTTTAGTTTTACATTCTTATCCGGATCAGTTAGTGTTGGAAAATACAACAAAAAAAAAACAGACTAGTCGAATTAGTTCAATTTTTCTTTTAACTTGAGTTTTGTTAATGGGTTCCAGAAATGGGGGGGGAGTCATTCTACATTGAATTAGAATATGACAGTGAACCTCCTTTTATACGATTTTTCTTTTTTAAGAAAATAAATTGCAGTGAATTTGAATTCAAATGATGAAAATAAAATTACTCGAAACTTTTATATTAGTTTAACTTCATCTTTTTATTGCTTCTTTTTCTTTTTAGTTTTATATTTTCTGTTTGTAGGTTTTTAACATAGACGTTCCTGTTAATATATTCTTTGAGTGTTAGTCAACAACAAAAAAAAACTTGAAATAGATAAATAGCTTTTAACAAGGGGATTACAGTTCTCCTCTCAAACGACTGTCGCCTGTTGTTCATAGATATCTCCAAGAAAAATAAATTTCTGCTTGGACGAGCTAGTTAAAAATGGTAAAATAAGAGAGAATGGAATCTGAAGAACAGTAGTTGTGGATATCATCTTCTTGACCAAAATCCTTAAGGCAATATCTCTGAAAAAAAGGGGGACATCAGGTGAGTTAAAGACTTGGACGAAAACTTGTAACATTTTCAATTACCATTTGTGTTTAACATTCCAGGAAGCAACATTTTGATTTTAAAAGATAAATAAGAATATCTAAATCTTTTTATGTTGGCTAGTGTGCAAAATTTGATATATTGTTTACACAAGATAATAGCATTTGAGAATTTCCTTTTCTGATTTAAATTTAGTGATGTTAGATGCTGTATTGTAGTTGATTCTTTTGTCAATGTTGTCAGTTGTGGTGGATTGTCTAGCCCTATCCAATAGAAAAGTTGATGTAGTGCCATCTTATATATAATTGAAGGTGTGTGAGTTATATATATATATACCTGATTTTATTTTTGTGTACATTCACACACATATATATATGTGTGTGTGTGTGTATATATATATATATATATATATATACACACACACTATTTTATTTATATATATATATATATACACACACACTATTTTATTTATATATATATATATATATATATATACACACACACACTATTTCTTTTATATATATATACACACACACACACTATTTCTTTTATATATATATATATATATATATATACACACACACTATTTCTTTTTTATATATATATATATATATATATATATAAAAACACTATTTCTTTTTATATATATATATATATACACACACACTATTTTATTTTGTGTGTGTGTGTGTGTATATATATATATATATATATATATATATATATAATACAAATCCACCTAGTGTTATTATATATATAAACCCTTCTATACCCACACCAAATCTTAATGACTATATCACTGTATATTTCTTTGATAAGAAATGATTATTACCCTCTGATATATTGGAACAATACTGGTGCTTTCTTTTATAGTCAATATTTAGTCTCTTTGTCATATATATCTTTCTCTCATGTATGAAATGTCTGTAAATAACAAAAATCTACCCAATGGATAATTGTTTTATAATGCAACTTTCCTCTTGACCCCCTACAAGGAGAGTAAGTGGGGGGTTGAACTTCTGAAGATTGATTAAAATTTGTCTTTGCCCATATTTAACTCTAGACCTTTGGGCTGAATTAATGTGGACTGACAGGCAAGTGAAATATTTGGAATTGTAGTTATCAAAGGGGTTCTTTTGGAGTGAGGGGGGGGGCTATCTTTTCCCTCCAAAAAAATCAAATCTGATATGTGTGAGATAGTTTGAGGAACTAGCTTGAAGATGGTCTTATTCTTTAGGTCAGAATTGAGAAGGACTTGCAATTAACTGGATGATAAATAGTCTGTCTGGGTCTTTGTGTTTTGAAAGGGTCCCCAGGGGTCAGTCAGGGGTTGGCTTAGAAATAATGACCATAGATGCTTTGCTTGTTAAGGTTGAATAGTGGATTTTAATGATAGGATACCTTCCCCCTTTTTTTTAGTAGGGGGCTAGAGTGTGATCTTCCAGGTCTGCTTGTGAGAAGAGTTTTCAAATAAAAATAATGACCTCAGATATTTTTGTAGCTTCAGGGAGGGCTTGTAGCTAAGGATTTTATAATCACTGCCAAGTTTTAAGTCTCTTGTTTCCAGGGGTAAGTGACTCTTACTCTTTTTTTTTGTGGGGGTGGAGACTAAGGAAAGGCTTCTATGGGTCAGTTTCTGTCTCCAACTGACTTAGGGAAGGTTAAAGTTAAGTAGTATATGGGTTAGATTTCAAGTATGTCTTAAATTGACCTCTTTCCTCAGGGAGGTGGAGTTCCTATTTTAAGGGTTCTGTAGGGGTCAATTTTAGTCTCATTGACAAGTAGTCCAATCCCAAAAGAGGATACCTTTCTCTTTCTTTGTTTTGAACATGTTATTTGATCCCATTTTTTCTTATAGTCCCCTCCAACAAGTGGCATATATATATATATATATATATATATATATATATAATAGAGAGAAAGAGAGAGACTGTGTGTCTGTCTGTCTGTACTTATGTGTATACCTGTGTATATGGCAGTGAATACCTTTTTTTTTCTTTTCGAAGTTCATAGTAGTTTATGAAATAGTTTCTTCTTCATGAACAAGTGAACATTGTTCTAGCTGTAGTGAAATTGTTCAAAACCTTTATATAAACCCTTTCTTCAGTCATTTTAAGGATAGTTTTTACAGAAGTTAGATAATGTTAATTCAACAACTTGTTATAAGATAATTTCTCATGGAAATTTTGTCATTATTCCCTAGAATTAATTTAACAAAGTTCCGCCCAGCCAATTGGGGGATGACTGCAGAATACTCTGACTGCATCTCAGCAATGGGGTAAGACTGGCCCAACTAGTGGCCCAGTCAGCTCGGGACCATAGACTACACTAACTGCATTGCAGTGGAGTAAGACTCCTCCAACAAGTGGCCCAGTCGGCTGGAGGTGGCTGCAGAATACACTGACTGCATCTGAACGGTGGTAAGACTCCCCCAGTGAGTGTCCTGTGGCCCAGTAGGCTTTGGACAGTTGTAGAATACAATCTCTGCAGACGAGTAAGCCTCCCCCAAAGAGTGTCCTGGATATGACACTAAACAATCTGATGAGGCTCCAGTAATACTGGAGCATCGGGGAATGCAGAGCACCTCTTCATTGGCATCTCTCCTTGGTCCACTCTGGCCTGGAGTGGTAGCACCTGATAGTGTCCTATCTATGAGTCAAATAAAACAAACTAAACTGTGTACTTATGCTGAATTGAATTGTTAGAAATAGAACTGTTTATTTCTAAAAAAAAAAAAAAAAAAAAAAGATTCGGTATTAAATGACAGATAAAGGTTGATATTTCATTAAACCAAACTAAATGCCTAATATTAGTAGTTTTAAATCCATCGTAAATTTTCCACAGAAATGAGTGATCCATATAATCATCCCTGAAAGTTCCGAAATTTCTTAAACTTTTACACTTGGAATACAACTCAATAAAACAAGTTAAATTTATTCACACACCATGCTATTCACAGATCCATTGATGATAAATTTGAAGAAAAAAAAAATGCCTTTTCATCTACAAATGAAACAGATTTTCATCATTTACCATGTGAGCTTTGAACTCCCTCAGTTCTATTTAGAGTGGTTAATGATATAAAAAAAGTCAAGTTGGCGACCTTAGTCGAAGGTGACCAGAAGGCTCCCTTTTCAATAGCTACTACACGGAGGTCTAAGGAAGGGCGCTATTCCATTCCCTCGATTGCTCCACTTTACTCTTAATCCTTACCATATATATAATGCTGAGTGTTAAGCAAGGTGGGATCAAGTATTATTATTTTTTTTTTTTTTTTTTTTGAGTCTTTGGTATGACTCGACCTGGGATTGAACCCCGGGCTCCCAGACCATTAGTGTACACTCTACTCATTAAGGAGGAGTGATGAATTTAAATTTGTGTATCAGTTATCTCTGAATTTGGATGAATAAAAGATGATCTTAAGTACAAATGTAAACTCCCTTCCTATTCATTTAAAAATGGGACTGGAAATTGAGTTATTCTGTAATTTAGGCCTTTTTTACAGATTATTGTAATGTATATATATATATATATATATATATATATATATATATATATATATATAGAGAGAGAGAGAGAGGAATCCTCTGACAAAATGTTTATGATAGTTTTTTTTTTTTGTTTTTTTTTGTATGGATTAGTTACATGTATATATTTATATATATATTATCAATTTCTCTTATGAAATAGTTATATTTGTCACTTTTTCATGTCAGTCTTAAGATTCGTGATGAACATGAAGTGAGAAAATATTCATTTATTTTGTGTTTTATCTCGCGCCACATTGTAATATTTGAACACTTTTCTGATTTTAAGAAAAACATTTTCTAAGGATTTGTTCATTTTACTATATATATATATATATATGCTCATGGGGGTAATGGTTATTGTCTCGGCAAATGGACATAGTGCTCAGTGCTAATACCCTGAAGAATGGTATGAATCCAAGTATTCTCCCTCCTATTATGAGTAAATAGTAGGAAGACATTAACCTTGGTATGGCAGCCAGCCTAGGAGAAGGATAACATTGATTTCAAACCTGTTAAACTTTGCATCCTGTTCATGATGGGGAAGTTGTGTGCGTATGTATGTATGTATATATATATATACACACACAAAAAAAAAAATAAATACACACACCCATATATATATATATATATATATATATATATATATATATATATATATATGGGTGTGTGTATTTATTTATTTATTTTATTTATTTTTTTTTTTTTAAAGAGTGTATATTTAGGCAGCAAGTTATCATTCAAGGGAGATGATTGAACACTGTTCATTATTTTTTTATTTTATTTTTTCAAGACCCCTTGTTGTTTTTTTTGTTTTTTTTTTTTTAAGTGTGGGGATCTAGATGGTAAAGGAATTATCCCATATCTTCTGCTCAAGCGCTTTTGACCATACTTTGGGTCTTTATCATGGGTAGTGTAGTTTTCAGTTGACTGTTGAGTTTTTATTGTTGTAATAATTAGCAGTGTTTTGTTTTAAAATATTTGAAAAAGTTTGATTAATTTAGTTAGTGATTTTTAGTTATTAAAAATGTTAAATAAGTTGGTACCTGTGTTGAATGCTATTTTATTTGTTTGAAAAATAAAATGAAAAGTTAATAAACTGTGTTCCATATTCTTTAAGAAAATGTCCTTTTTATATATATATATATATATATATATATATATATAATGAGAATTTTGATACTATGTACATAGAATATTTATGGCATAGATTTCTGGAATTTTAATTTATTGAGAGGATACTGTATCTGCTTTAGGAAGGATACACCTTTTTTTTTATTTATGACTCTTTTTACCTTGAAAAAGAGTAGTACAAAATGGGATGTTGACTCTTCCATTTTAACATAAGCTTGTTTTTCCTGACCTCTAAATGTAGTCATGGTATGTTGACCCCTAACTTTTTTTTTCCTAGGATTTTGTTATCTAGGGGGCCCAGTAACCTTTGACACCTCCCCAGAGATTGATTATTTTGTGATAATGGATATGGGAATTTTTTTCCCCTTCCCACTGGACATTTTTTCTCTCTCTCCCCCAAAAAACTTTTTTTTCTTTCTGGTATTTGTTAATCTTTCAAGGTCTATCTGTCAACATAATCATCTGGTCAATTATTTCCAAAAGAAGACTATCTTTTGCAGGGTAGTATGACCCTCATCCTAAAAAAAAAAAAAAGAAAAAGAAGCAGTTGTCCCCTATATGATATTAAACTGAATCTGATGGTGAGATTCATATTCTAGAAAACACCTTCATTATCATTACTCCCAGGTCCACTCTGACCAGGATTGGTAGCACCTCTTCCTATGGGTCAAAAAGTTCCTTTTTAAAAATTGTTCCTCTTCAGCTTGGGCTGTAGAATATGCTAACTGCATCTTTTTTTGGGGGCGGGGTAAATGCTTGTGTGTAAAAATGCGTGTGTGAGAAAATAATCCTTTGTTTTTTCTTACCTTTAGCCATCAACTAGGGAATGTTTATTTCATGCCTGTGTACATTTCCAAACTGTTAATAAATTCCTCTTTTTTAGAAAAATCAAACATTTTTGACGATGATGAGGTTCTTGGTTATTGTTTAAAAAACATAGTCAGGCGTCTTTGAAAATCCTGTTGACATCATGAGGTATTGTGGAGGGGCACTTTTTGGCTGGTTACTTGGACCGAAGCAGGTTCAGTAGAGGGTACCCCGTGGCGTAGTGGCTAACGCACTGGACTGCAGAATCATAGTGAGCGAGTACGAACCTCCGTTCATGCCTTTATATTCGCTTTCGGATGAATACCCTTGGGACAGGTATAAAACTGTTTATTCTCTCCACCCCCCACCGGCTATGGGTTAAATACTTCCAAGACTATTCTGCTGCAAGGATGGCT
>OY757947.1:40292854-40330354 GCA_963585895.1 Sepioteuthis lessoniana | reverse complement strand
CACTTTTCCATTGTTCAAGGTTGCCTTTTTTTTTTATTCTCCGGACCTCTCAGCGCGGATTAGAGGGTGTTTACTGTAAGACCCTCTCCTCACCAAAAATGTTGTATTCTGCGTAGGTCACTCAACTGGATCCGATGGTGAGGCTCCATTTATGCAGCTCTGGAGAGTGTAGTCACTACTTCATTGCCATTACTCCCAGGTCCACTCGGAATCGAAATAGTTTCTTTTATGTTGATAAGTCAAATAGATCTCTTAAGATTTTTTAAATACATTAACACCCTTATCTCTGAGATGGCATTAAGGAAAAAAATTAATCACTACCTTTGGGAAAGGCATCTTGTCCCTTATTCCCCAAGTATGGATTGTATAATATCATGATCAGGATTATTCTTGTACAAGAATGGCTTTGGTGTGTGTGTGTGTATATATATATATATATATATATATATATATATATATATATATATATATATATAAAAAACCCATCAATTTATTTGTATTAAGAATAGTTACTTGAAGCTCTAATTGTTTACTAAGGATTATTATTATTATTAGTTACTTAAAAGCATATCACTGTAAATTATTTGTATTAAGAATAGTTACTTGAAGCTCTAATTGTTTACTAAGGATTTTTATTATTATTATTATTTGTTACTTGTAAGCATCTGTCAATTATTTGTATTAAGAATAGTTACTTGAAGCTAATGATTATTATTAGTTACTTGAAACCATATAACAATGTGTAAATTATTAGTATTAGATCAGAATACTTGAAACCGCAGAACTGTAAAAAAAAATAAAACAACCATATAATAAAGGTAAATTTAAACATACAATGAACGTGATTCTCTAACCTCTTGGCATAAAATAACCCTCGACTTGATGACACACCGTTAAAATCAATCATTTTTATGCTCTTACCTTGGCTGGTGATATTAATCATGGTGGAGTGGTTTGCCCAAGTGCTAACTTAGTTACTTAGTGTTGACAAAAAGTGGGGAACCTGTACCTTAAGGGTATATTTAGTCTTCTAAGTTCGGCCTCCCATTGCTTTTCTGAAAGACAAATTAGTTGACCGCCACTTTGGAAACTGATTTCTATTTTTAGATTTCGAATACCGTAAGTTGCATGGCCCAGTCGACTGGGGCTGCAGAATGCATTGACTGCATCTCTACATAGGGGTAAGGCTCCCCCCAACGAGTGTCCTGGATATGATACGAAATAATTTGCTGGTGAGGTTCCAGTAATGCTGAGCACCCCTTCATTGCCATTGCTCCCAGGTCTACAATGGCCTTGAGTGGTAACACCTGATAGTGTCCTATCTATGGGTTAAATAGAGCTAAACTGTGTTCTTATGCTGAACAGAATTGTTTGAAATAGAGCTGTTTATATGTATAAAAATGGATTTAGCATTAAATAACCTACAACGGTTGATATGCCATAAAACTAAACCAAACCGTAAATTACCGTATACAAGTCAAACTTTTAAGTCTGGAAAAACCTCTACAAAATTAGAAGTCGATTGATTTGTCAGGGTTAGAATCTAAACCTTTACCTCAGAGGTCAACCAGGGGTCAAGGTTTGGATTTTTGCCCTGCCGTATAAGCCAACCCTTTAGCTTTGTCGTTTTTTTTTTGTTTTTTTTGTTTTTTTTATTCAGCCTTTAGAAGGTTGATTCATACGGTGAAATTTACATTTGTTTGTTAAGACACTAATATTTTTTTGTGCGTAGCTTTAATGACAGAGGTCCCCACCTAACCCTTAGTATTGATTATGAGGATAAAAACTTTCTGCTACTCAGTCTTATGAATCACTTGTAGAGAGGTAAGACCCCCACTCACTAAAAAGTGGGGGTGGTGTCCTAGGTATGGCACTAGCCTACATCGTTGGTGAATCTTCTGTTCTGAAACTCCGGGGAGTATGGAATCCCTCTTCATTGCCGATACTCTCAGTTCCATTCTGACTCAAAAGTAATTTTATGTATCTACCCAACCCCTCCTTATGAGTAGGATATGACACAAGGTCAGTTTTTAAGCTCAGTTTTGCTGGTTTGATTTCAGTTTTCCTTTTCTTAGACTGACCGTCTTACCAAAGGTAAAAAGTCCAGTTTACTCTATTTTATTAGCGGTGGAGAAGGAACTGTGGAACAAGTGAACTCATGCCTTTCCCAAAGACATTAGCTTAAAGTGAAGCATAAACTGCTTCATCGATACTTTGAACGATAACCATTGCTCTAAGTACGCCTCTGACTCAACATGGTACTTAAGGTTCCATCTATGATTCAAATAGGTCTGTTGCCCAGTCGGCTGGGGCTGTAGAATACACCGACCCTCTTCCAATGAGTGTCCTGGATATGAGACTAAACAGTCTGATGGTAAGGTCCCAGTGATGCTGGGGCTTTGGGGAATACGGAGCACCCCTCAATTGCCATTGCTCCCAAGTCCACTCTGGCCCGGAGTGGTAGCACCTGATAGGGCCCTATCTATGGGTTGAATAGAACTAACGGCATACTTATGATAAACTGAATTGTTTGAAATAGAAATGTTTTTGACAATTAAACCGTACTTAAATTTAAATTGCGTGCTTATGCTAAACTGAATTATTTCAAATAGAACTGTTTTTTGACATTGAAACTGTATTTACACTAAAGTGAATTGTTTAACATAGAACTGTGTCGATATCTAACTGTGTGTAAACAAAAACTGAATTGTTTTAAATTGAAATAATTTACATAAAAATGGATTTGGTATTAAATAACCTACAAAGGTTGATATGCCATAAAACCCACCAAACCAAACCTGTTTGAGATAATGTTAAAAACAATTGGGAAGTACATTTTCTCCGAAAAACAATAATATTGCGCTTACCTGTTTAAAGTTGCGAAGATAGATTAAGGTTCTTTATGTAATCAGAAAGTATGAATCTTTAACTGAATTTGGTATAGGATAGCGAGGGTTGATAGGTTTGAACACCTAACCAGCCAGATATTAGACAGTTTTTGTTTGTTTGTTTTTTCTTAGAGATATTAAATAGTCAAATTATCAACTGAAATCAGTAAATCCATTTAACTACGAAAAATTCAATAGACGTCCATGTCTCTTGTATTCTTGTCATAAATCTTCATTTTCTTTTATTTTTTTTCGACTTTGGTTTGAGTGTAAGGTCAATATTTATCAATATGAGCCTTTGTGTTTGTTTTTTTTTTTTCTTGTTTTTTTGGGTTTTTTTTGTTTGTTTGTTTTGTTTTTTTTTGCTGTTTTTTGGTGAGGGGGTGTCACAAATTGATAAAGCTGTTAATGACGTGTGCAACTAAAATTTCATTGAGATTTAATTTACAAGTAAAGCTTATCTTAATTAATCAATATATGAAATTAATTTAAAAAAAAAGAAAAAAATCTTGTTAATGCTAGTGTGTGCTGAAAAGTTCTCGCCCCCACCAAGAAAGAAATGACCTATTGCCATGAAACATATTCATCCCCCCGTTCAAACACTTGTTACGTCGTTAATTTTTTTAAAACTCTTCAAAAAAAGAAAAAAAAGAATCATTAAATTTTTAAAGTTTGGGGGAAAAACGCCATTTCCGTCTCGGTTGGGCCAAGGACTTTTCAGAGCACTTAATATTTAATATGAATGAATTTGATTATTTTATGTAATAAGTTGGAAATATACACGTCTTGGTGAAAATACAGATAGTTGGTGACTTACAACATATTTCGACTTACGACGACTGACTCTTACAATCACAAGAACATCCCACCCACTCCGATAAAAAGGGGTTGTCCTGAGTATGACCCTAAACTGCATTTGGTGGTGCAGTGCCAATGCTACAGCTCTGGTAAGTGTAGGGTCTCTCATTCAAACAAGTCAGTTGCTCGAGTCATATGCATCCACCCATCCAAATCAATGATATGAGGCCTCCCTCCTCTCTGATATTTCACTTTTCATGAAGTAAAATAAAGTTAGCGACCTTTGTTGAGGGTGACCTGAAGGCTCCATTTTAGATAGCTACTACACCAAGGTGTAGGGGAGGGCGCTACTCCTTTCCCTGGATTGCTCCACTTACCCTTGATCCGTACTTTTATAATGCTGCGTGTTAAGTAAAGAGGCAACTCGCTCATCCGGGGCCCTCACGTCCAGGGTTTGTCGGGTAGTACGAACAGGCCGTGCGTTCAGATTTGGTGGGGTATTTATTACCTATTAAGAACTGACTGAAAGTTTTGAAAATGATTCTGAACTACATTGCTCTTAGAATATTGATATTCTAATTCATTGGCCTAGTGGGTAGAGTGGTTGCCAATGATCTGGGAGACAGGGGTTCAATCCCAAGTCGAGTCATACCAAAGACTTTTTAAAAAATGGTACTTGATTCTTCCTTGCTTAACTCTCGGCATTATAAGGTATGTTTCAAGGGTAAAGTGGGGCAATCCATGGAAAGGAGTAGCACCCTCCCCTACACCTCGGTGTAGTAGCTATTGAAAAGGGACCCTTCGGGTCACTCTCGACTACAGTCGCCAACTTATCTGCTTAAAATGATTACAGACACCGTTTAATCTCTTGTAAATTATTTTTATTAGATAGGAATACTTGAAACCATATAATTGTGTACAGATTATTTGTATTAGATAGCCATATAAAGACATGTAATTCTTTGAGATCATGATCAAGTCTCGCTGATAGTACAGTATTCCTTGACTCTCTCTCTCACCATCCTTCCCTATCATATTCAATTAAGCATATAAAGTTGTTTGCAATGTGTTTTTTTAGTAGAAAGTTACTTGTAGACATGTTGGTTTGGTTTCTTTGTTTAATGGCGCTTCAACCTCCGTGAGTCATTTAATGCCAAATCCCGTTGTGGTACTATTAAGTAGTAGTACTATTTAATCTCCAGCTGGGAGTAGGGATAAGGGGTGTTCATGCCTTCCTTTAAAGAAAAGAGAATCATTACAAAAGTGATTGTAATAGCGTGACTAAAGTTCTAATTTGGTTACTACAATGTTGCAGTTCAGCACGTTAACCACTACGCTTGCGGAAACTCTCCCATAAAACCGTATAATTATTTGTGTTCAGAATAGTCACTTGAAGCTGTAATCGTTTCATTATTATTATTAAAAATAAGAAACTATATAATCTGAAACCATATAATTGCCTGCACAAAAAAGAATTGCGTTGAATTAACCCATTGAGGGTTGACGTGCCTGAAAATCAAAGGTTAGAATTGATAAACTTTGAGAAGGAATTCGCCCACTTTCTCTCTATTTCTCTCTCTCGTTTCAGTTTCTCTCTCTTTCAGTTTTTCTCTTTCTATCGGTTTCTCTCTCTCTCTCTCTCTCTCTCTCTGAGCTTCAGCGTTTCAGTCTCTGTCTCAATCTGTTTTTCTCTCTTTCAGCCCCCCCTATCTCTGTCTCAATCTGTCTCTCTCTCTCTCTCTCTCTGTTTATCCCCTCTTTTTTTAGTCTTTCGTTATCATTCTATCGGTATTAGTTTTTTTTCTCTCTGTCTCTCTCTCACTCTCTCTCAATCTGGGTTTCTCACTCACTCACTCTCTCTTTGTATCAGTCTTTTTCTGTCTCTCTTTTTTAGTCTTTCAATATCATTCTCTCAGTATTAGTATTTCTCTCTCTTTCTCTCAATCTCTCTCTCTCTCTCTCTCATACACACGCACTGTTACAGTTTAACTTAGTATTCGACTGAAATGACTTCGGACTGAAGCAGATAAATGAAATGACACAATTATGTTAGACTTGGGGTACGGAGATTATAAAGGTGATACATTAAAACTCTGACTTAGGGCTGACCAGACTTTGGACTGAAATGATTTAGGGCCTCTCGGTCAAAAGCTAACCTGGTCGTAAGTTGACCACTGTCTGTTTATTTTCTTCTATTCATTCATAAAGTCGTATTTGTTATCTACCTTGTTTGCTCTCTCTCTCTCTATCTCTCGTGATTATAAAACCTATCTGATACCTATCATTATATTTACAGGTCTTCACAGAGGTAAGATAATTATTATTCCTCGTTCTTAATTATTTGGGGGTTGGGCTTTTCCTTTTTTTCATTTTTTTTTTTTTGTTTTTTTTGTTTTTGTTTTTTTTCTTCCATTTTCTTTTTTTTTTTCTTGTTGTTGTTGGAAAAAATCTGCAGATCCATAATGTATCCAGTAATCTTTTCATTAAATGGTTGATTCCTTAAAGATAATTGCTAGAAACTGATCCTTCCCCCCCCCATCTTTATGCCGGCTATAATCTAACTCAGAGAGAGAGAGGGGTATAAACAAAGACTGGCTATAGTGTGATATATATAATCTTTCTCCACTTTTGAAACTTTGCTATTGCGTCAGGTTGTACAGAGATTCAAGCATCTCCCTCTACGTTATACCTCATTAGGGTAGATAATTCAGTTCTAGGGTCTTGACTTGTTAGGGTTCGTGTTGCTCGGCGATTCATACTAGTTTTTAACCGAATAAAAATGTTTTTTTTTTAATAAAGCAAGTGATTATCTCCCTTGACTATTCTCGTCGAAGTTCCCTTAATTCTTAAAGAAAATTCTCAGAAATAGCCAAAGAGTTCCTGTGGTTACCGTACCGGAATGCAGTATAGAAGGAAGTAAGTTCGAACTCCACTCGCTCCATTGTGTTCACTTTCAGTCTAATACCATCAGCTATGGATTAAATAGTATATCACTGCTGTTCTTCTATAAGATGTCTTTGAAATTAAACAACCCACGAAGGTTTATTTGGTAGTTGTCCATCGGATCCGATGATGACGTTTGTATTCTACAACTCATCTAAGAACACGGCAGTGGCTCCCCGGCCCAGAGTCTTGAACTGTGGGGGCACTGGAAGTCAGTTGTTGTGATCACTGCTGAGGCTGCTCTGTGGTGTCTCTCTCTCTCTCTCTCTGGCAGTAGTAAGTTTCAGCATCGAGTCTCTTCGAAGTTGGCTGCAGCTCTGTGAACCGAGCCTCGCCATTTTGGTCTGTTCATGGCATATCCCTCCAGGTCTCTCGGATTGATGTGGCACCACTGGAGATTGGCTTTGACCGTGTCTTTATACCGCAGTTTTAGTTTGTTTTTGTTTTTTTTTGCCGGCCTAGAGTTCCCCGTACATCAGGTGTCTCGGTATCCGATACTCCTTCATTTGAATCACGTGTCCAACCCATCGAAGTTGGGCCTTGATGAAGGTGGCCTCTATACTGGTGGACTTAGCTTGATCGAGGACCTTCAGATTGGTGATGTGGTCCTGCCACCTGATTCCCAGGATGGAGCGTAGCGCTCGCATAAAAGGTTGATATGCCATTGAATAAAAACCATACCAATTAATCGGTGCCATCGTAGTGTGGATTCCAATCATGTTATTGCAATCGCTTTTGGACTAATGCCCACGGGAAAAAGTATAAGCCCCTTTTATTCACCTCGCTGCGGGTTAAATAGTACCTCTACTGTTCATTGACAAGGATGGGTTTGGCATTAAATGACCCATAGGAATTGATATGCTATTAAAAATGTTTCTTTCCTTTGACTTGATATCCTACTTTGTGATTAGTACTTTGCTTATGACTTTTTGCTACGGGAACTTTGACAGTAATAATCAAGGAAAATAATCACTTCCTATGTGTCTTAGCTATTAAAGTTTCATTAAAATGTGTGCCAATAATAGAAACTGGTTCATATATTTTATTTTTTTTTCGTCCAATACCCAAATATATATATATATATATATATATATATATATTCTTATTATTATATAATAGCTCTAATCTAGATATTGACCACTCTCCATATTATATTGCACTTGGTTCGACACAAACACACAAAGTGATTTAGTGACAACCAACACTGTTATTATATATATATATATATATATATATATATATATATATATATATATATATATATATATACGCGTTTGAAATAAAATACATTTTGCTTTAGTGATAGTGCATGAGATCCAGGATAGAGCCATTAAATAGTCAAAATTGTTAGGCAACGATTAAAAATGATTATTATAACCATTAAAATAACAGCCATCTCAAGCATCTTAGTCAACTGCCAGTTTCCCGAACCTTGTCAATAATCAGGTACCCTTCTCTGTGTGTGTGTGTGTGTGTGTTAGAATAGGGTCGTCATGAAATTTAGCAACCTTAGGCAAAAAAAAAAAAAGCACCAATCTCTTTCGAATTGAGGGAAATAGACTGAAATTCTTCATTGTCTCTTCTTCCCTATCACTCCAATTTGAACAGAATAATGCTCTCGAAATAGTTGCTTATCTTGAAAGAAATTGGCTGATATTCTTCAAAATCTCATGAAAAAGCGAATGTGTTTATTGGAATGTATGTCTGCTCCATGATTGCCTATTTAATGTACCAGATAATAATAGTTTAACGATGGAAATTTTTAGTCTACTCCCTAATTCGTGCAAATTTCATTTCTTGTACGTATTAAAATCTTTTGTTAGATTACTTACTTGGACAATTTTGTAGTTTGTCTGGATTCGATTATCTCTATATTAAAATACGACTAGTTTCATTCAGCTCAAGATTAGTTCATATCCCTCGGTAGCAATATCTCATCTTCTGAAGGTGATGGCTAAATATGCTCGGTCTGCTATGGGCAGATAAACTTTTATTCGTGCCCCTGGTGTAATGGTTATCGTCGTAGGAAATGGACACGGCGACACGAGTTCAAATCCTGGACGAGACTGATTGCATTTCACATAGCACTAATACCCTTGAGAAAGGTATGACTCCAATTATTCTCCCTCCAGCTATGGGTAAATAGGACAGACTGGGTTCTTCAGCCTTGGTGAGGCAACTAGTCTAGGAGAAGAAAAACTCTGAATTCAAACCTGTGAATTGACCCTGTGTCATATCCTGCCCAAGCAGAGGGGTTGGGTAAATACGTATATTAATAAGTATCACGCCTCCAATTTTTATTTATTTAAACAAGTTGCCATGAAGTGCTAAAAATAGCACCTAGTAGTCTAATTTTTATTATTAGAAAGCCCTGATTTAGATTATCATTATAAAGTTGTGCTCACAGATTCTTTTGAGTCTCTCTTGCCCTCCATCCCTATGGGCAAGTCTTCTAGATGACATCCAGGCTCCTCACTGAGCTGATGAATGTAAGAGTCCTTACTTCCTCGGCAGCGCTAAGCGTATCGTACTTGGGTGGTTTGTGAGATGGGAAGTATGTATACAATGCATTTAGAAAAAAGTTCACTTGTCTCGTTCATACTTTTTCTTTGGATATTAGTCCAAAAGTAAAATAAATAGCGTGATAGGCAGTTCGAACTCACTTCGAGGCCGCAGTCCTGTACTTAAATCCTTACGCCTCGGGGATTTCTCATCTTAGTGCTTTGCCTCTGAACTAAGTTAACTTTTTCTAAATTCATCGTGTGATCTGCTTTTTGAATTAAAAATTTAACCCGTATTTGTACTAATACTCAATATCAACTTAACATTCTTGTCTACTTGGGTAATTTTCTATTTCCTGATCTGTATTGCGAACTAACATGTTATATAACTACAGTCTGAGGGTTGTGATGAAAAGCGACCGATAGTAAGATGCCAGTCAGAAAGGGAATAACTGACGATATATTATGTAAGTTTTGGAAAGTGCGGTCTGATGTCGTTTTCTTTTCTATTTTTTATTAGGTTGTTTGGAAAATAATAGCCAATTTTAAAATAATTCATTCAGGAATCAAATTTTAAGTAAAATTGGCGACCTTAGTCAAGGGTGACCCCGTGGAGTGTTCGCCGATGATCCGAGAGACCTAGGTTCAATCCCAGGTCGCGTCGTACCAAAGACTTTAAAAATGGTACTTGATACCTCCTATCTTAACACTCAGCATTATAAGGTACGTATCGAGGGTAAAGTTGAGCAATCCAGGGAAAGGAATAGCACCCTCTCCTACCCCTCGGTGTAGTAGCTATTGAAAAGTGAGCCTTCTGGTCACCCTCGACTAAAGGGAGACAACTTACTACGCCAAGGTTTAGGGTAAGGCGCTACTCCTTTCCCTGGATTGCTCCACTTGACCCTTGATCTGTACCTTATAATGTTGAGTGTTAAGCAAGAAGGCATCAAGTACCATTTTTTGAGTCTTTGGTATGTCTTCCGGGCCATTGGTGAACACTCTAACCATTATGCCAATGTCCAGAAAACTGTCTTATAATTAGGGAAAATATGACCTCTAAATATGCATTTCTGCCATCGATTAACAAGGTTATTTATGGCTGTACAATAAAACTCTATGAACGTTTTTTGGCGTATAAAACATGTCCAGATGCTTTATGAAATTCTAGTTGGTGAGTGAGATGAGAATGTGCTGGATGAGGCAAAATCTCGTATCCTAAGTCAGTGAGCTTCTGCAGTGTAAATTTCGCAACGTGTGGCCGAAGGTTGTCATGAAATTAAAATATGAATAGGCACACACGCCACTTCTAGGCGCCTCTGGTGGTGTAATGGTTTGCAAGCTCGACTAGCAAACCTACAAGAGTGAGTTCGAGTCTCATTGGGTGTCCCTTTCATATGGCCTTGTGCCACATCTAAGCAAAAAGCTTAGTAAATTACCACACACCACTTCCCTTTTTTTTTTTTTTTTTTTTTTAAATACATGTTCATGATATGGGGACATATAACTATATATCAAATCCTGGACGAGACTGATTGCATTTCACATACCACTAATACCCTTGGGAAAGGTATGATTCCAATTATTCTCCCTCCAGCTATGGGTAAATAGTAGGGCAGACTAGGTTCTTCAGCCTTGGTGAGGCAACTAGTCTAGGAGAAGGAAAACACTGAATTCGAACCTGTTAAACTCCGCTTAAAAATTGACCTTGTGTCATATCCTGCTCGAGCGGAGGGGTTGGGTAAATATGAATATTCGAATGCAGTTTCTATTTCTCATCTTGAGAGGAATGTTTTTTGGCGTTAAAAAATGTCCATTTGCTTAAAAGAATTGTAGTTAATATCTGAGAGATCAAAGGAGTGGTGCGGGTGGGGCAAAATCTCATATCTTAAGTCAGTGAGCTTCTGCAGTGTCATTCTGGCGACATGTGGCCAAGCAGTGTCATTCTGGTGACATGTGGCCAAGCAGTGTTATTCTGGCAACATGTGGCCAAGCAGTGTCATTCTGGCGACATGTGGCCAAGCAGTGTCATTCTGGCGACATGTGGCCAAGCAGTGTCATTCTGGCGACATGTGGCCAAGCAGTGTCATTCTGGCGACATGTGGCCAAGCAGTGTCATTCTGGCGACATGTGGCCAAGCAGTGTCATTCTGGCAACATGTGGCCATGCATTTGTCATAAAGTAAAATTATGACCAAGCGTGAAAAGTAAACGTATCTATTTTTTTCTTTTTTTCCTGTTCAGGATTAGGGACATATAAGTTTCAAAATCCAATTTTGTAAGAAGTGATAGAAAATCAACAAAGAGGACATCTTTATCATTAGGCAGGGGTGTTCCCGCGGTGTCATGGTTAAAGCGATGGACTGCGGAACCGTAGTCAGCGAGTTCGAACTCCAGCTGCTCTATGACATTTACTTTCGGACAAATACCCTTGGGAAAGATATGACCCCTCATATCCTCCCATCTATGGGTTGAAAAGTACCACTACTGTCCTTTAGGATGGATTTGGCATTAAATAACCTTAGAACGTTGATATGCCTTTGAATAACGTACTTAGAAAATAATTAGGAATATGATTTTTTATACAACTTCGTTTAAAATAATGTTAGAAAATTTTCTGTTTACGCTAAAATTGGATTGTATTTTTGAAAAAGTCAAATAAATGCTTCCAAGAAGGCCGATTTAAAATAATACCAGAATCCTTTTAACATTTTGGAGGGAAAATGTTCTGCTGAATAATTAATAAACTGTAAAATTTAATAAATGTATGCATGTATGATTATTATTATTTCTCCTCCTCTTCGCAAGATTTTCACAGTAACTGGGGGTTTTCCGCTGGAGTCTGAGTGACAATACGTCTCCTCAGGTTTCTAGGACTCTTCTTAGTATTCTGGCCGATCCAAACAGTGTTGTGGTGGGAAGGGCCGCGATTCTTCCAACCGATTACCAACCGTTCCTATACCCTTTCAAATCGTTTTGGGGGGCTGGTCCAAGAGCACCCACTATAATTGGTATCAACGTCACCCTCATATTCCACTTTTTTTTTTAAATTTTTTTTTTTTACATTTGTTAGGTTCGTTTGTTGTTTCTGAAAATCTCAGATGATTTTCTGCATCTCATTTTCTCGGACAGATTCTGGTTTGTGCATATACCATTTGGTAGTATGGTCAAAATTCAATCTTTTGCACAATTCCCGGTGGGTTACCTTTCGCACCCAGTCATATTTAGTCTTGTGGAAGTTTACTGCATTCAATATGTGATTAATCGTTTCATCTCTTTCTTCGCATAACCTAAACTGTCTGTTATTATTATCATTAAAACAGCACAAAGACCGAGGGTGCATAAAGTAAATTATATATATATATATATATATATAATCTCCGGGCATTGGGATGATGGTTATAGTATTCGCCAATGACCCGGGAGACTGGGTTTCAATCCTAGGTCGAGTCATACCAAAGACTAAAAAAAATGGTACTTGATGCCTCCTTGCTTAACACTCAGCATCATATTGTATGGATCAAGGGTAAAGAAGAGCAATCTAAAGAAAGGAGTAGCGCTCTCTCCTACACCTTGGTGTAGTAGCTATAGAAAAGGGAGGCTTCTGGTCACCCCCGACTATGGTCATATAAATATATATATATAGTCATTTAGTGACTTGTGTGTGTGTGTGTGTGTATATATATATATATATATATATATATATATATATATATATGAGAGAGAGAGAGAGAGTCATAGATGTGCTTACTCTGTTAGTGTGACTTAAAGTACACCGACTCCATTCCTTGCAGAGCTGTAATATCCCCACACCCATCCACCCAAAAAATGGCCATCCTGAGTGTTACACTAAACAAGATCCAATGCTGAGGCTCCAGTTTTGGAGCACCCCATTATTTCGCTACTCTCAGTTCCACGTTAGAGTCCCATAGATATTCGTGGCACTTCTATCACTTTCTGACTGTCTCTCTTTCCTTCTTTCTCTCTTACTCGTTTTTTTCTGTTCTCTTCTCTTTCCTTCCTTCTCCTTTTGTTCTAGCTCTCCCCCTCTCTCTCTCCCCCTCACTCTATCTCCCTCCCTCCCCTCTTTCCTTGCATTTGTTTTTTTTTTCCACATGTTTTGACTGGTGTACTGGAGTGAGGTCGAGGCTCATGCTTTTGCATCCGGTGATCTACAAAAGTCATCAAGTGCTTTTCTTTTGTTTATATCTTTCAGAATTGTGCGAAGGAGGGGATCATATTGTTTTGGGGTGGGTCAAACAAAATCCATTTTAGTGGGGTGAGTGTGGAGAATGAAGGTCTCTAAGTCTGAAACCTTGACATTTTAAAATTTAAACCCTTTTGTTCTTAGTGAAAAAGATAAGGCGACACTTAACCGTATCAAAAAACAAGATTTGTACATCTGGGGGTAGCCTAGTCTGCTGTAGGGGAGCTGTATATACGCCGACTGCATCTCCGCAGAGGTGTAAGACCTCCTAAATGAGTGTCCTGGATATGACATGATGGTGAGGCTCCAGTCCTGGAGCTTTGGAGAATGTGGAGCACCCTTACATTAGCATTACTCCCAGGCCCATTCTGACCTAAAGTGGTAGTATTTCTCAGGGTCCTATCATAGAACTATTTAATCATTTACTAGACTTAAAACCGTTTGACTGTGCGCGAATAAATGAGCTCTTACTCGTTTAAAAATATTACCTAAATACTATTGTTAAAAATTTATATATATATATATATATTCGATAACTACCAAGGATTGATATGACATTAAACCAAAGAACTTAGCTTAACCTTCACCTGGAGGATAAAAGGGGATTTTATTTAGAATAGGACGCCGATATATATATATATATATAAATTTCATTAAACATAAAAGACATTTTATGTCTACATATTTTCTTCTGGATCCGTTCGAATTCCCGTATTACTTTATCGTATTCAGGGGGAATTGATTTAGGTATTGTCCATAGTTGTATGTATCCCTAGTCCTCTCTGCCCAACTTTGGGCCATCATCAGGGGAGGATCTATTACAAAAGTGATGTAACTTTTGTTTTAGCATATTACCACTATGTAAGAGTGTCTTTACCTGATGATGGCCCAAAGTCGGGCAGAAAGTACTTGGGATACATACAACTATGGGCAATACATAAATCAATTCACCCCCGAATACGATAAAAGTAATACGGGAATTCGAACGGATCCAGAAGAAAATATGTAGACATAAAATGTCTATTATGTTTAATAAAATTTGTATTAACGAAGAAATGCTGCATATATATATATATATATATATATATATATATATATATACACACTCATGCAAAAGAATTATGGCCCAGTCGGCTGCGTCTCTGCAGAGGGGTAAGAAACACCCAATGAGTTTTCGGGATATGACACTAAACAATCTGTTGGTCAAGCTCCTGTAGTGCAGGAGCTTTGGGGAATGTGGAGTACTCTTTTATTGCCATCGCTCCCAGATCCACTCTGGGCCCGGAGTGGTAGCTTCCGATAGGGTGCTAGCTATGGGTCAAATAGAATTAAACTGTATACTTATGCTAAACTGAATTGTTTGAAATAGAACTTCTTTTGCCATTGAAACTGCGTACTTATGCTAAACTAAACTATCTGAAATAGAAGTGTTTTTGACATTTAAACTGTACTTATGTTAAAGCGAATTGTTTGAAATAGAACTGTTTATATGTATAAAAACGGACTTGGCATTAAATAACCTACAATGGTTGATGTACCACAAAACAAAACCTACAAAAGAATTATAGAGAAACTTAATTCTTACATTTACCATCCAGATAGGATTAAGTTTCAATCTGTCTCTGGATTTTTATTTATGAACAGTTGCATACTTTAAAGGTCTTGAAATTTAATATTGGTTGTTTGAAACTATACAACCGTGTGAAAAAAAAAAGATTTTTATTAAATAGGAACATTTACTTAAAATCATATAACCGTGTATAAATACTTTTATTTAGAATAGGACTAAGTAATATGTGAAACCATTCAACTGAGTACAAATTAATTGTATTTGATTGGAATACTTGAAACCATTTATTTATTTACCCAACCCCTTTACGCATTCAGGATGTGACACTCACTTTTTCTTCTTCTAGACCGCTTACCATAGCAAGATTAAAGAGCCTAGTGTGTTCTACTGCTAACACCTAGCTAGAGGGTATTAGCGCTATTTGAAATGCAAACAGTCTCGTCTAAGATTTTAACATGGTTTGCTGTACCCATTTTCTACAACGAAAACCGTTAAATCACGAGATCCTCCATAAAACCGTAAACTTGTTTACAAATTATTAGCAATAGATAGGAATACTTGAAACATAAGTAAATTAGCCGACCGTAGTCGATGGTGACCCGAAGGCTCCCTTTTCAATAGCTACTACACGGAGGTGTAATGGAGGGCGTTGCTCCTTTCTCTGGATCGCTCCAATTGTTTTTCATCCTTACTTTATAATGCTGAGTGTTAAGCAAGGATACATCAAGTACCATTTTTTAAAATTTCGCTTCCCTTCCCCAAGAAGTAAGAAAAATATAGGTTTATCTAGTCGTCCTCCCAATTTTGTTGGGGTGTCCTCATGGTATAATGGTTAAAGCGGTAGACTGCGGAATCGTAGTACGCGACTTCGTACTCCAGTCGCGCTATTACGTTCACTTTCGGGCAAATAGCCTTGGGAAATGTATGAACCCCCTTATCCTCCCAGCTATGGGTTAAATAGAACCATTACTGTTCTTCTAGGAAAATAACTTTGGCATTAAATAACCTACAAAGGTTGATATGCCATTAAACAAAGAAACCAAACCAATTTTGTTAATGAACAATCACAAATTATCAAGTAATATGTATAAAATTCGATCTAGCATCTTTTTTTTTTTTTTTTTTCGTCATTAACCTAGTCTGCTAGGGCTCCAGAACACACCGACTGCATCTCTGCTGAGGGGTAAGACTCCTCCAACGAGTGGCCCAGTCGGCTGGGGCTGCAGAACACACCGACTGCATCTCTGCTGAGAGGTAAGACACCCCCTCCCAACGAGTGTCCTGTTTATGACACTAAACAATTTGATGGCGAGGTTTCAGTAATGCAGGAGCTTTGGGGAATGCAGTGTACCCCTTTATTGCCATCGCTCCCAGGTTCACTCTGGTCTGGAGTGGTAGCATCTGACAGGGTTCTATCTATCTATCAAAAAGAGCTTAATTGCGTACTTATACTGAACTGAATTGTTTAAAATAGAAGTTAGATTAAACTGAATTGTTTAAAATAGAACTTTACCTATGTGTAAATAAATGACTAATGTTTAATTGAATTTTTAGCGATACGTAGCAATACTTGGAATGATTTAACTTTGTTGACTAAACTGAATGGCTTGAAATAGAACTGTTTTGATATCTATACTGTGTACTTATGCTTAACTGAATTGTTTGAAATAGAACTGTTTCATATATATAAGAATGGATTTGGAATTGAATCTACAATTGTTGATATGCCAAAAACTCAACCAAATCATATATATCTAATATATATGTATAAATATTATTTGGCATTAGATAACTTACAATGGTTGATATGCCATAAAAGCCAACCAAACTAAATCATATAAATTTAATATATATGTATTAAGAGGATTTGGCATTAAATAACCTACAATGGTTGATATGACAAAGTCAAACCAAACCATTCTTCTATCTGCATTTCGCTAATATCTTTGGGGGTGTTGGGTTTTTTTTTAATTATTTGATGAGGTGGTCACTTGATCTTATCTGGTGAATGAAATGAAATCAAGACTTTTTTTCAATCTTGTTCCAAGCGTTTTTCTTCATGAATCAGGCAAGTCTTTTGTGGGTCTTCTACAGTTTCTTATTTCATCTGAGGAAAACCTTTTTGCATTCATATGAAAGTTAGATATCGAAGACCCCCCTCCCCCCATTTAAAAAAAAAAATTTCATGACTTTTTAAAAGTAGTTCTCTCCTATTGTTGTCTGAAAAACAGTTATTAAAAACCCTGAATTCACTTTCTCATGGCGTTTCCAATCACGGTCAGGTTTTTGACTCTTACCAATTCGTCGAAGCACACACCTCCTCACAAATGGTTGTGAAGCGGTTTTATTGGCGTTACGCCATATTTCGACGCAATACATCAGGTACAACATATAAGGATAATAAGAGTTTGTAGTATTTATACGACCTCCCACTTGGTCAGATTTGACACAGTCATTTTTATTGTGAGGGACCACGAACGAATAGCGATTGATCCTATTTACCAACCCCTCCGCTCGGGCAGGATATGACACAAGGTCAATTTTTAAGCGGAGTTTGACAGGTTTGAATTCAGAGTTTTCCTTCTCCTAGACTAGTTGCCTCACCAAGGCTGAAGAACCTAGTCTGTCCTAATAGCGATTGATGCGCGGCCGTCATAAAAAAAATGCTCGATGCCGTCGGCATTCCCTTGTTAGGGTAGACGGCCCTCCTGGGACCATGCAGTCAGCATAATATCGCCCAACCAGCGCAAACAACCCTGGTAGTTTACAAAAATTTTGAAAAATATGTATTTAAAAATAACTGATTTTGACATTAATTGCCGTAAAATGGACAGTTTGTCGAGTTGGTTGAGCATTGAACCTTTCGAGTTTGAGTCTCTTATTCTATCTTGAGGTAACGCTTGAAGTCTTTATTGGTTTCAACCGATATTGATTTTGTTTGTAACACTGTTTTCCTTTTGTATTCCTCTGAAAACGGGAATTCTTCCCAGTTGTAGCAGTGTCAGTACTACAGTGTAATTGCACCCCTTGAAATTTGACGAAACGCTTGGAGAAAAAGCTAGATGGGAACTACACCCAGATCCTGGAAGCAGCAACCCACGAAAAAGCTGCTAAACGGCCACTTATCTCCTATCTCACAAACTATCCAAAAACCCTGCTGGAGAAGTAACGGCCAACTTCTAAATGACATTCTCCAGTGGACTACTACATATAGACACACCAACCAAGTAAGATGTGCGAGAAATGTTGGGTATGGCTAGAGAATTCATATGGACTCTAACATATCGTCTTGAGGGCTTACCACAGGCGAATATCAAGGGAGAGCCAAGAGAACCTGTGCTGTCAGCACGCTTTGATGAGACCTCCCAGATTTCAATTTCTTGTTCAAGTTTGAGCTATCACTGGAGATCATTATTGGTTTCAATCTATGTTCTCATTGTTAGAAAAGTATTGTTTTCTTCCGTGGTATGATGGTACCTGCTAGTTAGGCAGCGAAGGTGCCATTTATGGCTGAATCTTGTTTCCCTTGTTGTCACTTAATTCACAACGGCAGCCTCTCCGTTCCTTCTCCGTTATTGGTTGCTGCTTTTCATTTATTATCATTATCAGTTGTGCTCTTCTGACATATTTAGACGTACTTGTAGGGTTTTCTGTCACAGAGATAATTGGGTCTTTGAGGAGGAAGCAGGAGAGAGCTTGGATAGGTGGGGGGGTTTATTATTGCTGTACTTTAAGCGTTTTTGGCAGTATTAAAGACTGTGATAAAATTATCAAGTACTCACAGTTGGTGGAAAATATCTTGTTACTCTTGCCTGTTTAGTAAACATCATGGTCGCTCTCCCTTCCTCTTCTCTGTGACTCTCTTTTCTTCTCACTACTTTGAATTTGTTAGCCTCTGCTATTTTTATAGACATAGATTTATTTGCTCTTTTTCCTTTATCGTCGTTTTCTCTTTCCTCCTCCTCCCCTTCTGTTAATATTCTTCCCCTTCTTCTGGTTTTTATTCCTCCTCCTCGTCTTCTGGTTTTTGTTCCTCCTCCTCCACTATTTTTTTTATTCCTCCTCTTCCATTGTTTTTTTTATTTTTTTTATTTTTCCTCATCTTCCACTTTGTCTTGCTCTCTTTTCTTTCCCCTCTTTCTCCTCTTCTTGCTCTCTTTTCTTTCCCCTCTTTCTCCTCTTCTTGCTCTCTTTTCTTTCTCCTCTTCTTGCTCTCTTTTCTTTCCCCTCTTTCTCCTCTTCTTGCTCTCTTTTCTTTCCCCTCTTTCTCCTCTTCTTGCTCTCTTTTCTTTCCCCTCTTTCTCCTCTTCTTGCTCTCTTTTCTTTCCCCTCTTTCTCCTCTTCTTGCTCTCTTTTCTTTCCCCTCTTTCTCCTCTTCTTGCTCTCTTTTCTTTCCCCTCTTTCTCCTCTTCTTGCTCTCTTTTCTTTCCCCTCTTTCTCCTCTTCTTGCTCTCTTTTCTTTCCCCTCTTTCTCCTCTTCTTGCTCTCTTTTCTTTCCCCTCTTTCTCCTCTTCTTGCTCTCTTTTCTTTCTCCTCTTCTTGCTCTCTTTTCTTCTTTCTCTTTCTCCTCTTTGTCTAGCTCTCTTTCTTCCTCCTTTCCTTTTACTCTCTTTCTTATCCTCATATCACTACCACCACTCCCACAACCCGGTTTTGATTGAGAGATGAGTGCCCTCCCTTCCTTCCTTCCTCTCACTGAAAAGAAGCAATGAATAGTCAATAGCTACTGATTCTCACTATGACCGTAGCTATCATGTGAGTTATTACTTAGTATTTGATCTGTGACAGATAAATTTTTTCCTTTCTCTTGTTTGCCTGTAAAAGAATAATAAAACTTCCATAGTTGTCATTGCTGGCTTCATAAAAACTTAAGATATCTGCAATGTCAGGTCAGGTATGGTCTGTTCGTCAGTGGATCCACCCCACTCCCCTTTTGAACCCCCTCTCCTCCAAGTTAATCGTCACTCCCCCTTTCTCCTCTATAGTTGTTTTTCAACAGTTCAAAATCGTTCTGTTTCTCCGTCCAGTGAGTCCCTATTAACCCTTTAGCTATAGTAAAAGTTTCTCATTTTGATTTCTCTCTAAAGGGCTGGGGAAGGGGAGGTAATCGGATCCCCACCCCCTCAAGTGATTTTCCTTACACAGAAACTTGAGGTGGGAAGAGGATGTCATGGTTACTGGGGAAAATGAACTTGGCAGATCAACTTCCAAATCTGGACGAGGTTGTTTGCTTTGCATTTGACGCTAACGTTCCCTATCCTTGCTTGGCTAACAGTTTAGGAGAACAGTAATTCTGAATTGACAACCAGCTGTGACCAGTTTACCGGTTGGCATTGGATAATGGTTACCCAAGAAAATAAAAGAAAATGGCAGACTGTCAACTTCAATGTCATTCTTATCCAATTATTGTGCTTATGAGGCAGAAGTCATTCATCGCTACAAGTCTGAGTAAAAATGAGACGAATCTAAAAGTATTGATTTTGTATTAATCATGTTCGATTTGGTAATAGATTTATAATCACGACATTTAAATGCTATCGTAAAAATCATTTCAAATGCGTTTTTATAGTAAAAAATCATTTCCAATGCATTTTTACAGTAAGAATCATTTCCAATGCATTTTTACAGTAAGAATCATTTCTAATGCGTTTTTATTGTAAAAAATCATTTTCAATGCATTTTTATAGTAAAAATCATCTCCAATGCATTTTTATATTAAAAATCATTTCTAATGCATTTTTATAGTAAAAATCATTTCTAATACATTTTTATAGTAAAAATCATTTCTAATGCATTTTTATAGTAAAAATCATCTCCAATGCATTTTTATAGTAAAAATCATTTCTAATGCATTTTTATAGTTAAAATCATTTCCAATGCATTTTTATAGTTAAAATCATTTCCAATGCATTTTTATAGTAAAAATCATTTCCAATGCTTGTGATGCATTTTTATAATACAGTTTGTGATGTATTTTTTTTATGCGAATAATTATCATTTCTTATATAAGTGAGAAATTCTCTTGTACTACTCATTTTTATTTCAGTTTATTTTTTTAATATTATTAAATAAAAGACGACTAATAATTTGGCTTCCCAGTCGGTTGGTGTTGGCGAATAAAGCTAACTGTATCTCTGCAGAAATGTAAAAAAAAAAAAAAAAACAGCAAAAAAAACCTATGAGTGTTTTGCGTAGTATACTAAAATGCACCTGACGGTGGGGCTCCAGTCTTGAAGCTTTGGAGATTATGGAGTATCCTTTGATTACTATTACTCCCAGGTCCACCGTGGCCTTGATTGGTTACCCCTATGCAGTCCCATCTATGTGTCAAATAGAACTGTTCAATCATTTACTAAAGATTATTAGTAATTTGAAACCATGCTGCTGTGTGCAAATTATTTTGATTTGATAAGAATACTTAATAGAGAATTAATTTTTTATTTATTGCGGACTTTTTGTCCTCATCTTGGTATTTTTTTTATTTTATTTTATTTTTTTTATTTTATTTTATTTTTTTTCGGCCAAATTTCACCTCTGGCCTTCTTCAGGTGATTTACTGCGACCTCGGATAGGAATGCTGAGTCTTGTAACCGTATCCCCAGTAATTACTGCCTTCATAGTTGTTGTCTATCGCACCACGTTTTTGACCAAGTCAACTTCTGGCCGGCTTGGGTAGGATGTGAAACCGCTATCTTCTGACAATGCTCACCTGGAACCGTAGAGACTCAACGCCTCTATCCGCTGCGCCACAAAGGGCGATCAAGGATGGATTTTGTGGTCTTATAAATCCTTATCTGGTCTTCCATTGTCGGGTCCGTACCGAATTTTTGTAATTGTCTTTGATTGGAATCATTTTGAGATGAGGCTTCTTAATCTGAGAATTGATTTTTTTTTTTATTTTTGTTTATTAAAAAAAAACTACCAAGATGAGGACAAAAAGTCCGTAATAAATAAAAAAATTAATTCTCAGATTAAGAAGCCTCATTTCAAAATGATTCCAATTAAAGACAATACTTAATAGATTGAATTATAAATGTTAAATATGAATACTTGATACCATTTGACTGTGTGCAAACAAATAAACGACCCGTTTAAAAATAGTTACCTACAAACTATTCGCTTACTGATTGAATATAAACAGGATTTCGCTTAAAACGACTCACGATGGTTGATATGCGTCCAAACACCTACCAAACCGGTCCACTCAACCCGGAGTATGACGTGACCTGGGATTGAACCCAGGTCTCCCGGACTATGCTTGTTTAAAAATTAACTTACCTACAAACTATTCATACGTAAGAACAGGGCTTGGCTTTAAGTAGTCCACAAGGTTTTATGTGCCATAAAACACTTACCAACCAACTAATAATTCTTATATGTTGTCTGTGTGAATTAAGCCTTCCTGGTCAATTTTAAGTTAAAATGATCCCGAGGCAGGAGCGCTCTCCCGTTCTCTTTAAAACACTGGTTAAGATGAAAGGATTTATAGTTCCTTCTCCAGTGACCCATTAGCCGAGACGATTATAAATACATAGCAAACAAAGAGAATTAGATGTTTATTTTGTCAGCTACAGCGAGATCTGCTAAAGAGCAGATGTTGAAATTTTTTTTAATACTGAAATACATTTATTTTTGTATTTGAATTGCAAAGTTGTTTTAAATTTCCACCAGTCTTTCTTATTAATAGATAAATAGAATGAACATTGAAAATGAAGACACTTGCACACTTAAGCAACTTATTGTATCGAGGTGATATACAGAGATCTAGGCAGAAAGAGGTCCCCGCAGACTTTCTCGAAACCTATGTATGGCACTAGACCTTGCTGTCTAGTTCAAGCCATAACCCGGCATACGTGCCCGGACCCACATTTGGGTTCGTGAAACTGCTTGCCTCCTCGGGCTCACATTGCACCAAGTGAGCCGATGAGCAGCATAGACCAGCAGGGTTCGAGTCTCTGCTCGTTCCCGACCTTCTCCTCCCCTTTATCCCCACTTTAATCGGCCTTCGGGCTTTTGACCTTGTGTCAAGTCCTGTCTGGTGGGAGGCAGTGACAAATAAAAAGAGATCTAGGCAGAAGTTAAGAGTCAGTACTAATAACAGCTCATTGGCCTACTGGGTACAGTGTTTGCCAATGGTCCCGGAGGCCCGGTTTCAATCCCTGGTCGCGTCATACCAAAAACTTTAAAAATGGTACTTGATACCTCCTTGCTTAAGACTCAGCAATATAAGGTACGTATCAAGAGTAAAGTGGAGCAATCCAGGGAAAGGAGTAGCACCCTCACCTACACCTTGGTGTAGTAGCTATCTAAAAGGGAGCTTTCAGGTCACCCTCAACTAAGGTCGCTAACTTTATTTTACTTCATGAAAAGTGAAATATCAGATAGGAGGGAGGCCTCATATTGATTCGGATGGGTGGATGCATATGACTCGAGCAACTGACTTGTTTGAATGAGAGACTCTACACTTACCAGAGCTGTAGCATTGGCGCTGCACCATCCTTCGACTACGGTCACCAACTTTACTTTGGTACTTACTTACTAATTTAAATAAGAAATTGTGAAGTCAAGTCTCGATAATTTTCGGTGAAGATCAGGTTTTGGCAACTCCATACTATCCAAAACAAAACAAGGTCCCTGCAGTATTTTCTTCTTTCCTAAATAGA
Organism: Sepioteuthis lessoniana; assembly: GCA_963585895.1. Classification (NCBI taxonomy): domain Eukaryota; kingdom Metazoa; phylum Mollusca; class Cephalopoda; order Myopsida; family Loliginidae; genus Sepioteuthis; species Sepioteuthis lessoniana. The sequence continues at coordinate 40,306,788 of OY757947.1, read as the reverse complement.
AAAATCACCCAAAAGATGAAATTTGGTTTCTTTGTTTAATGGCATATCAACTTTATTATATATATATATATATATATATATATATATATATATATATATATATATATATATATATATATCATGTTATATCATATATATATATCACTATATAATCTGATGATGAGGTTCTAATTATTTGTATAAAAATGGATTTGACATTAAACAACTTTCAAAGGTTGATATGCCATAAAACCCAAGCCAGCAACTCATCTGAGTTTTTTTCTCACTGTCAGTCTTATAGGATATATATATATATATATATATATATATATATATATATATATGAGAAACTGTAATCTCGCCACGTACCGACAGTTGATGACTTGCGTACCAACACTGAGTAACGCTGATATAGAGGACATTGAAAAGAAATACAATGACGAAGCAATACGTTCATGTCAAAAAAGGTGCTTCAACCAATAGGAAAATATTTTGGCGTAAGTTTGTTGAATGGTAAGGGTAACGCATGGGACACAACGTTTCATACTTCGTTCATTTCGGTTTAGTGTAACGGTCATCGGTGTTGGAATTGGAATCGGTGATCCGAGTTCAAGCCCTGGACTAAGCTGTCCACGTTTTACTTTGAGGTAATGCCACTGGGAAAGGCATGAATCTATTTCTTTCCTTCAAAAACTATAGGTAAATAATTGTAAAAGCTTGGTTATCTAACCTTAATAAGGCAATCAGTCTAGGAGAAGACAAATCTCTGACTTCAAAACAGCTTTACTCTACTTAAAAAAATAATGTCCCTAAGAATTTGCTACCATTTTAAAGTTCTCAGAAAAGGGAATTGTTCTTACTCTTTTAGTGTCTTTTATTCCAGGTTCATGTGTCTTAGCCGTAGCTTATCTACGAGAAATAATTTCTATGGCGGCACTGGAATAGCACCATTCTGTAAACTTCCGACAAGCATTTCTTTTTAAATATCGTAAATTGCAGTGTACATGTAGACTGTTTAATCCTGGATTATTCAATGCTAAAATCTGTCTTCTGATAATCCTTAATAAAGGATTATATCCTCAACTAACTATTCTTAATATTGATAATTTGCAGTTTTACATGTTTGTTTTTTTCAAATACTTTATCACTTACGCTAATTTCAGCAGACTGTAGGTTTAACCTCGCTGCAGGGTAAACCTCCCTTGGTTATAGTCTTCTGAGTGTAACACTAAACTCTATCGAGTGGTTGGGTTGTAAATCTGGAGTTCGGAGTCACCGCTTTATTGCTGTTACTCCCAAGTCCACTCTGACCCTGAGTGGTCGCCTCTGTAAGGCCCCATCTGTGAGTCTAATTGACCTGTTTGAAAATTATTTGTTAGAGATAGGAATACGATAAGCCTAATCAATATAAATACTATTACGATTTCTGAAAAAAAAAACATAGACGTATTTTTTTCGCGGCGGGGGATTACGTTTCTAAAACCCTTTTATAAGTCTTCAACGTAAACTTTAAAAGATGCAGAGAGTTTTTCTCTTTCCTATGAACGATGGTTGGGAACCCATTGAAAAGACTTGGCTATTAAAACTCAAAATAAATGTACGAATCTATAAATTTGTGTTCATCCACATCTTTCGTCGACTGGGTGGGGGTCTGTAAAATACGCCGACTGCATCTCTGCAGAGGGGTAAGACCCCCACCGCCACCAACGAGTGTCCTGGATATAACACTAAGAAAATCTGATGGTGAGGTTCCAGTAATGCTGGAACTTCGGGGAATGCGGAGTACTCCTTCATTGCCATTGTCCCCAGGTCCACCCTGGCCCGGAGTGGTAGCACCTGATAAGCGTCAAATAGAACTAAACTGTGTACTTATTCTAAACTGAATTGTTTGAAATAGAAGTATCTGTACGTATACAAACGGATTTGACATTAAATAGCCTATAATGGTTGATGTGCCATAAAACCGGACCAAATAGAATTTGAAAAGAAAAATTGGGTGACCAATTAAACAATGCTTAGTGATTATTAATAGGAGCCATGTCTCTTGCAATTGTTGCCCAAGAAAATCAAACGTTATTAGAACTTGTTTTGTTATATAAGTGACTTTGGACGTAAAAGTTGACTGTATATTATGAAAAGGATTTGAAAGAAAGAAAAAAGTTCTCTCTCTCTCTCTCATATATATATATATATATATATATATATATAGCTCTGTAATGTCAGTTACATTGAGCTCTTTACCAGGAAAATTAAAATGTTCACTGTTGAATGTTTTTTGTCCTCCCAATTCCGGTTTAACTAGACCGAATAATACTTATATATCTCCGAATTCATTTTTCATTTTTATTAGTCGACTTAGGCCAGTATTAGTTATCGGAAATTAAAATTATCAAAATCACGCCCTGATAATAGCTCCTCTATTGAGAGGGTAAGACACTCCGCACAACCACCTGTTGACTGTGGGTTGCGACTCGTAATGCTTGAAGACGGGAACCTGGTGGCTGAGTAGTTCTTGATGCAGCCACCGAACTGCTCTCATGACTTGCAGCATCCTGCTTTGGTCTTTGCTAGGCTTTTACGAGCGGTCGAAGTAGCTCCCTCCGATCAATCAGCTGAACATGTCAAGCCTCAGTATCTATATATGATTGTCTTCTTTAAATTGGCCTTGTGGCAAATAAACATTGTACCTTTTTTATCTTGATGGTGCTAGAAGGACGTCAATTGCACTGAGATAGCAATACTTGAAACTATTTTACTGTGTGCTATCAGATGTTAAGAATGTTACCTACAAACTATATGTATGTATATATATATATATATATATATATATATATATAATGGTTAGTGTTCGCTAATGGTCCGAGAGATTGGGGTTCAATCCCAGGTCGAGTCATACCAGACTCAAAAAATGCTACTTGATGCCTCCTTGCTTAACACTTAGTATTATAAGGCTCGGATCAAAGGTAAGTAGACCAATCCAGGGAAAGGCATAAGGGCCCTTCCCTTCACCTCGGTGTAGTAACTTTTGAAAAGGGAGCCTTCGGGTCACCCTCGACTACGGTCGACCAACTTACTTACTATGTATAATATATCAAACAGGATTTGGCATTCAATAACCCATAAGAATTGATAAGCTAACGACTGTTTTCAAAATCTTCCTTGAAAATAAATTCCTTACATGTACGTTGATTTATTTTGTTTCTTTTCAATGTGGCTTTTCTTTTCTTCTTCGGCTGTGACAAGATGGCGAAGTTAAAGGTTCGATAAAAAAAAAAAGTTTTATATTCTTTCTGTTCATCCTTATCATTTTTATTTATTTTTATTTTATCTCAGTTTCCACTCTCGGTCCTTTTCGTTCAGTAAAGGCATTGAATTCTTAATTGTTCGCCTGTTTTAATAAGATAAAATTGAATTGAGTTAATTAAATTTAGAAAATTGAGGAAAAGAGGAAAGTGCTACATTAACTTTTGTTATGTGTCTTTAAAAAAATAGTTGGGAATCCTTTCGATTATTATTTGTTTATTTATTCATTTATTATTATTATTATTATTATTATTATCATTTATTTTATTTCATCTATTTATTTTGTTGAGGTGGGTTTCATTTGTTTGTCGGATGATATGTGGATCAAATTTTTGGATTGTTTTTTCTTGGATCGGCTTGCATTCACTGTTTTTGCTCTTCCCTCGTTATTTCTTGGATCGGCTTGGATTCACTGTTTCCGTCCTTCCTTCGTTACTTCTTCGATCGACTGGGATTCACTGTTTTCGCCCTTTCCTCGTTATTTCTTGGATCGACTGGGATTCACTGTTTTCGCCCTTCCCTCGTTATTTCTTGGATCGACTGGGATTCACTGTTTTCGCCCTTCCCTCGTTATTTTTTGGATCGACTGTTTTCGCCCTTCCCTCGTTATTTCTTGGATCGGCTTGGATTCACTGTTTCCGTCCTTCCTTCGTTATTTCTTGGATCGACTGGGATTCACTGTTTTCGCCCTTCCCTCGTTATTTCTTGGATCGACTTGGATTCACTGTTTTCGCCCTTCCCTCGTTATTTCTTGGATCGACTTGGATTCACTGTTTTCGCCCTTTCCTCGTTACTTCTTCGATCGACTGGGATTCACTGTTTTCGCCCTTCCCTCGTTATTTCTTGGATCGACTTGGATTCACTGTTTTCGCCCTTCCCTCGTTATTTCTTGGATCGACTGGGATTCACTGTTTTCGCCCTTCCCTCGTTATTTCTTGGATCGACTGTTTTCGCCCTTCCCTCGTTATTTCTTGGATCGACTTGGATTCACTGTTTTTGCCCTTCCCTCGTTATTTCTTGCATCGACTGGGATTCACTGTTTTCGCCCTTTCTTCGTTTTTCTGTATCGGTTCGAATTGACTATTTACTTTTCTTCGTATTTTTTTTTCATGAATTGGCTTGGATTAATTTTTTTTTTTTTAAATCCAATCTCGTTTTTATGGATCCACTTGAATTCACTTTATCCTTGTTCTCTCCATTTTTGTATGGATCGGCTTTCATTCACTCTTTTCGCCCTTTTCTCGTTTTTTTTCCAGATCAGTTTGGATTCAGTTTTCTTTCCGTCGTAGTTTTTTCTTGAATTGGTTTGGATTCAGTTTCTGTTTTTTTAAATCCAATCCCGTTTTTATCGATCCACTTGGATTCATTTTATTCTCGTTCTCTCCGTTTTTGTATAAATCGGCTTGGGATTCAGTTTTTTTGCCCCATTTCCCCGCTAGTTCAGCTTGGATTCATTGTTTTTGACACTCCCTCACTTTTATTTTTAAGGACTTCAGACAAAATTACTACGTTCTCGAAACGTTACACGTGTACTCCTTTTTCATACTCCTTGAGTTTTTCTTCGATTTTTCTATTAAGTCCCCTTCCTCCTCCCCCTCCACATCTGGCATTTTTTTTCCAGTTTTTCCATATTCTTTTTCCATATTCTTTTTTTTTTTTTTTTTTTTTTTTTTTTTTTTTTTTTTTTTTTTTGACCCCTATTTTTCATTTCTTGTCCACCCACCTTTCTTGCCCTCGACCCCATTTTTTCTTGGCCGTTATCTTTTCTTTCACCATTTTGGTAATTTTTCGTTCGTTATCCTTCCTTACACCCCTTACCAGACCCCCAATCTTTACTTGAATTTTTTTTTTTTTTCAGTTTTTTCCTCCTTTTTTTGAATGTCTCTTTTCTCGTTTTCTTAATAAAAATTTCCTTCCTCTCTTTGTTCATCTCTCTCTCTCTCTCTCTCTATATATATATATATATATATATATATATATATATATATATCTACATTTTTTTTCTATTTTGAACATCTTATTTTCTTAAAATATGTTATTTCCTTTTTTTTCTCTCTCTTCATCTTTCTCTTTCTTTCTTTTCTTTCTTTTTTTTTTTTTTTTTTTTTTTCATTTTTCTTCATCTTTCTCATTCCATTTTTCTCCTTTTATCTCTTTCGCTTCTGTTACGTTCCCATTTGGAATCCCAGATGTTTCTCCCGACCACACACACTTTACAACCTTCGTTTTTATCATTCATCTTTCTTTCCTTCTCTCTTTTTCTTTCTTCCTCGATCTCCTTTCCTTTCTTTGTCTCTCTCTCTCTCTGACTTATCTTTGGTCTTTTTCTCAACACTACAGTAAAAATAGCTAAAACATTTGGAGCCTTCAGAAAACGGTTTTACAAGGTCAAGGCTTATGACCCCTTTCTTCAACCCCCCCCCCACACGCATCACCACCACCACCACCTCCCCTCCAGATTTCCATTCCGTTCCTTCCTCTTAACGCTGTCTTTTCTCCTTGTCGTTCCATCACCTACACCTCACCAGCAGCAGTAAAACCTTCTTCCTTCCAACAGCAGTCCATCCACCCCCCCCCCACTCATGACAAACTCAACCCCTTACTTAATCAACCCTCGTCATTGTTTCTTTGCTTCAACTAAATTACCGCTGGACAAACCTGGAGTTTGCAGGCTAGCCGCGCCCTTATCTGCATAAAAAAATTCTTTTCCTTTAAACTTGTTTCTTTTTTTTCTCTCTCTCTTTCTCTCCTCTTTCCTTCGTTCAATCTCTTTGCAGTTGTAGGAAGTCTTTCACATAAGTTTTCCGACCCAGCCGTGTCTGTCTTGGCAAGAGTGGCTGGCTGGCTGACTGGCTGGCTTGCTGGTTGTCTTGCAAATGCCAGGCTATGATTATTCGCCCTTGCTAACTGCTCTCCTCTTCACCTTACTCTCCCTTATTTCTTCGGGAGAGTCTGGATGGCTGAAGAAGTAAGAGGGAGGCTTTGTGCTGAAGAGAGTGGGTCCTGCCTACAATACAACGTCTTAGAAAGTAGTCAGGGGAGAGAAAGGAGAGAGAGAGAGAGAAAAAAATCTATATGTGAATTAGATGTTTTATTTGTCTTTATACAATCCCTAGAAACCGCTTTTAATTATCTTTTTATCGTTTGTATTGTAACACTATAATTATGTTTCTTATGACTAATGGCTTTTTTTTTATATTCTCGTTGAAATCATCATCATCTTCATCTCTTATCATTATCATTATTATTAGTCATAATAATAGCAAGTTACAAATATTATAACTATTGATGTTATTTAACAGGTAATTTAAATAATTGCAACCCAGTAACTACGTTATAGTGTTTAATTCACTTTATTATTACTGAATTTAATGACTATTTAGTTTTATGTTGCTGGAGGGTGTAAGATGAAGCATGGACATTATAAAATGTTGACAAGTCTTCCTTCCCTTTTATTCGTCTTTCTTTAGTCTTCAGTTGTCGAAATGTCTTAGAAGAAATATTGTCATTATTATTTTACTAGTCTTTGATCTTTTGGTTTTTTTTTTTAACTTAGAGAGAGAGAGAAAAACTAGCAGTAGTTGTAGTCTTAAATTGTCTGAATTTTGACGATGAAGTATTGTCACTCTTATTTCTCTTTTTCACTGGTCTTTCGTTTTATTTCTTTTCTTTCCTTACCAGTAGTTGTAGTAGTAGTAATTTACTAAGCTACCTTAGGTGTGGCACAAGACTATAAATATTGAGCACCCGTAAGAATCGAATTCTCTGCTAGTCTAGCTCGCTAACCATTACACTCGCAGTAGTAGTAATTTACTAAGCTTTTTGCTAAGATGTGGCACAAGGCCAAATGAATAGGGCACCCAATGAGACTCGAACTCACTCTGATAGGTTTGCTAATTAAGCTTGCTAACCATTACACTCGCAGTAGTAGAAGTAGTAAGTTGTTTGAATTTCTCAAAGGAGGCATTGTCTTATTTATTTATTTTTTTTTTATCAATATTTAACAAATTTATCTATATTTCTTGTTTGCATCTAAGTGCAATCGATGTAACAATCCTGATGTTCACAAATGCAACCGCCTGGGGGCGGCGGCGGTGGTTGTTGTTGTTGTTGTTACGATTTCAATATTTACACATTACTAACAGGGCAATTTTTTCTCTCTTTTTCTCTTTCGACATTCCGTCATTTCTTTTCCTTTACTTTCCTCTTTCTTTCATTTTCCTTCCTTTTCCTCTTTCTCAGCTTTTTTCTTTTTCCCTTTTTCTTTTTTTTTCCTTTTCTTTTCTCTTTATTTTTTCCCTTTTCCTTTCTCCTTTTTCTTTTTCTTCTATTTCCTCTTTCTCAGCTGTTTCTTTTTCTTTCTCCTTTTTTCTTTTCTTTCCTCTTTAATCTTTTTTCTTGTCCTTTTTTTTTCTTTTTCTCCCTTTGTTCTTTTTCTTATCTTTCTCTTCCTTTTTTTTCTATTTTTCTTTCCGTTGTTTTTCTTTTTCCCTTTTGTTCCTTTTTCCATTTTTTTTTTCTTTTTCTCACTTTTCCTTTTTTCTTCCATTATTTTTTTTTCCTCCGAAATTCAATTTCTCTCTCTCTCTCTCTGTGGAAATTTACTAAGCATTTTGCTTAGATGTGGCACAAGGCCATATGAAAGGGGCACCCAATGAGACTCGAACTCACTCGTGTAGGTTTGCTAATCAAGCTTGCTAACCATTACACCACCAGAGGCGCCTCTCTCTCTCTCTCTCTCTGTGGACTCTCTCTCATTTATTTAAACAAATTTTATCTTTAAAAATTTCCTGTTTAACTACTTAATGATATTCTATTATTCCATAATTAACGAATATCTTAATTCAGTAATATAATCATAATAATAATATAATTATAATATAATTCAGTAATATAATCAAAACCTTTAAATTATTTCGTTTTTGTCGTTCGTTTTTTGTTTTTTTTATAAAACCTTTCCATTCTTACAATTTTTGGCGAGTTTTTCTTACATCTTATTTCTCTTGCTTCTTTACACCCCGTAATAATCACTATACTAGTTGTTTAGTTGTCTAAATTTCTTCATAGCTTTGGCATTCTTATTAATTTTTGACCAGTTTTTCTTTCATCTTTTTTCTTTCGTTTCTTTTATTTTACAATATCTAAATGGGCACTGATTTCTACCATTTTGGTATATAGTATTAGACCACAGCAATGGAAGACTGATAATCGTTTGAACGCAGATCCCCAGATTACTTACAGCACTATAAGTAATGATTGTCGCCATTGTTCTCATCTTCTGTTCTTTCATCTTAGATTCAGTAGCTTTTTAGCGCCCTCCTCTACACCTTGGTGTAGTAGCTATTGAAAAGTGAGCCTTCTGGTCGCCCTCGACTAAGGTCGACAGCATCAACGATGAGGAGTTCAAATCCCACGGCAAGCTTATTGGTTCATTTTAAAAAAGAAAAAGATGTACTTTTAACATAATTAGATGGAAATACAGTGATAATTTTAATTATAACAATTTACTGTCGATTGTATTTATATTATCTGTTTTTTGTCCTATGGCACATCAACCTTCGTTGGTTACTTAATGCCGAAGCAATCTTTGCCGAAGAACAGCAGTGATATTATTTAACCTGAGAGGATAAAGGGGTTCACGCCTTTCCCAAGAGTATCAGTCTGAAAGTAAACAGAAGCGTTACTAGAGTTCGAACTCGCTTACTCTGAGTCCGCAATCCAGCACATTAGACTCTACACTGTGTGTGTGTATACCCAACCCCTCCCTCACGGGCCGGATGAGACACAAGATGAAGTTGTAATAAGAGTACAACCGGTCGGTATTCAGTTTTCAACCGCTCAATCTGCCCTATTATTTACTCATAGCTATGGCGAGAAGAGATAGATTCATGCCTTACCCAAAAGCCTTCGCGCCAAGTAGAACGCAGTTAGCCTTATGCAGGATTTTAACTCGGCTCGTCAATAAAGGTGTCTATTTCCTAGTATTCGACCAATATGTAAAATAGTAGGCCAGACTGGTCTCTCTGGCTTAGTTAGTTGGTAAGACAGTCTAGTTCCTGCGGTGACACTGAGGTCAAATCTTATTTCACCTTGCCACCCTCTTGGACAAAATTAGTGTTGTACAAAGGAGACACCTGCAGCGTAGGTAACTACCCGCTTTTTTGACAACTTTGTCCAGCTTGGAAATTTACTAAGCTTTTTGCTTAGATGTGGCACAAGGCCATATGAAAGGGGCACCCAATGAGACTCGAACTCACTCATGTAGGTTTGCTAGCCGAGCTTGCTAACCATTACACCACCAGAGGCGCCTAAACTTTGTCCAGCTTTCTATCGAGATCTGGGCGTAGATCCAGAGAGTCTCACGAATTTGGCGGATGCCATTTTATATATATATATATATATATATATATATATATATATATATATATATATATATATATATATATAACGTAATGGCATCTGCCAAATTCTTTCTCTCCTTTCTTTTCTTCCTCCTTTCTTCTTCTTTGTCCTTTTTTCCCTCTTTCTTTCTTTCTCTTCCTCCTTCTCTTTTTTCCTTTAAAGCACTCTTACAAAAATTGCGCTACAATGTGTTTTTTTTTGTTTAACACAAAATACCAAATATACAGGAATCCGATAATTATATCATAGATAACAATCTGAAGGCATATTTAGAAAGTTTGCAATGACCCCCCCCCCGATCGCTACCCACTTCCCCATCAGTTTGGGCTTTTCCAACCGCCACCCCCCAACTCACCATCAGTTTGGACTTTCCTAAGCGCCACTATCTTCTATCTTGATATTTCAAAGATCTTACTAATTTGCTTCCAGATGGAAAATATAAAAAAAAAAAAAGAAAAAAATCTCAAAATAAATGGACAACCTATCAGCCTCCTGTAATCTGTGACTAAAATGTTATCTTTCGTGGCATTTCCTACTTTTCCCATTTCGTCTTATATTTGTCTCATATCTTCAGACGGCTTTTTTATGTCTTCATTGCTTTTCTTTTGATCTCTTTTTTTTTTTTCTTCATATTCTATTATTCTTTATCTCAGTTTTCTTCCCTCGCTCCTCTTTTTTTTTCTCTTCCTCCTCCTCTCTTTATTCTTTTTTCTCCCCTTCCTCTTTTTTCTCCTCCTCTTCCTCATTCTTTCTTTCCGTGCTTATTCCTCTTTTTCTTTTTCTCCTTCTTTATTCTTTTCTTCTCCCCTTCCTCTTTTTTCTCCCCCTCCTCTTCTTTCTTTCTTTCCACTTCCCCTCCTTCATTTTTGTTTCCTATCCTCCTCCTTTCTTTGTTTCTGTTTTATTTTTTTTAATATCTGACCTTCTTTTTCTGCTTCTCCTCTCTTTCTTATTCTTCCTTCACCTCTTCTTCCTTTTTTGTTTCTCCCCCTTTATTCATTTCTACTTCTCTTCCTTTTTTTCTTTTCTTCACTTCTTCCTTCTTCTCTATTTACTGTCTCCTCTTCCTTTCTTTTCTTCACTTCTTCTCTATTTACCGTCTCCTCTCCCTTTCTTTTCGTCTCCTTTCTTTCTTTTCCTCCTCGTCTTTCCTTCACCTATTCTTCCTCTTTCTTCACCTATTTCATTTTCTTTCTCCTCGTCCACTTCTTTTTCTTCCCTTTCTTTCTTTCACTCTTTACTTTTCTTTCTTTCTTTCTTTCTTTCACTCTTTACTTTTCTTTCTTTCTTTCTTTCTTTCTTTCTTTCACTCTTTACTTTTCTTTCTTTCACTCTTTACTTTTCTTTCTTTCACTCTTTACTTTTCTTTCTTTCACTCTTTACTTTTCTTTCTTTCACTCTTTACTTTTCTTTCTTTCTTTCTTTCACTCTTTACTTTTCTTCCTTTCTTTCTTTCACTCTTTACTTTTCTTTCTCTCTTTCTTTCACTCTTTACTTTTCTTTCTCTCTTTCTTTCACTCTTTACTTTTCTTTCTTTCTTTCTTTCTTTCTTTCACTCTTTACTTTTCTTTCTCTCTTTCTTTCACTCTTTCTTTCTTTCACTCTTTACTTTTCTTTCTTTCTTTCTTTCACTCTTTACTTTTCTTTCTTTCTTTCTTTCACTCTTTACTTTTCTTTCTTTCTTTCTTTCACTCTTTACTTTTCTTTCTTTCTTTCTTTCACTCTTTACTTTTCTTTCTTTCTTTCTTTCACTCTTTACTTTTCTTTCTTTCTTTCTTTCACTCTTTACTTTTCTTTCTTTCTTTCTTTCACTCTTTACTTTTCTTTCTTTCTTTCTTTCACTCTTTACTTTTCTTTCTTTCTTTCTTTCACTCTTTACTTTTCTTTCTTTCTTTCTTTCACTCTTTACTTTTCTTTCTTTCTTTCTTTCACTCTTTACTTTTCTTTCTTTCTTTCTTTCACTCTTTACTTTTCTTTCTTTCTTTCTTTCACTCTTTACTTTTCTTTCTTTCTTTCTTTCTTTCACTCTTTACTTTTCTTTCTTTCTTTCTTTCACTCTTTACTTTTCTTTCTTTCTTTCTTTCACTCTTTACTTTTCTTTCTTTCTTTCTTTCACTCTTTACTTTTCTTTCTTTCTTTCTTTCACTCTTTACTTTTCTTTCTTTCTTTCTTTCACTCTTTACTTTTCTTTCTTTCTTTCTTTCTTTCACTCTTTACTTTTCTTTCTTTCTTTCTTTCACTCTTTACTTTTCTTTCTCTCTTTCTTTCACTCTTTACTTTTCTTTCTTTCTTTCTTTCTTTCACTCTTTACTTTTCTTTCTCTCTTTCTTTCACTCTTTCTTTCTTTCACTCTTTACTTTTCTTTCTTTCTTTCTTTCACTCTTTACTTTTCTTTCTTTCTTTCTTTCACTCTTTACTTTTCTTTCTCTCTTTCTTTCACTCTTTACTTTTCTTTCTCTCTTTCTTTCACTCTTTACTTTTCTTTCTTTCTTTCACTCTTTACTTTTCTTTCTTTCTTTCTTTCACTCTTTACTTTTCTTTCTTTCTTTCTTTCACTCTTTACTTTTCTTTCTTTCTTTCTTTCTTTCACCCTCCCTTTCTCATCTCTTCACTTACTTTTTTTTTTAATTATTTGCACGCACTTTCTCCGTCTCTCTCTCTCTTAAATAAGTAAAAATTCCCTAACATATTCCATCTATTTCTTCTATCAACAATCACCTGTGTCCTTTCTCCTCATTTTTATTTAGTTTTTCCTCTCTTTACTTTTCAAATGGTTATTAGAATTACAACCAATGAATACCTCAATTATCGACATTTACCTCGACCAATCCTACCAATTTGTTTGCTAATATCAATGAATTGCTTCAACTTCTTTCAGAAATATGAAAAACAAAAGTACCTCGCTCCTTCTTTCTTTCTTTCTTTCTTTCACGTTTATGTTCAAGCCGACTTTTCCTTGTAGATGTTGTCACTGCAGATTCACAAGGATTTTTTCTTGTTTCTTTTTGGATTTTTTTTTTTTTTTTCCATTGAATATCTTTATTCATTTTTTTTTTCTTTCAAAAGGCTAAGATGTCAAATCGTGAAGAAGAAGAAAAAATCTTTATTTCTTTTTCATCTTCAGATAGAAAACGTATACAAAAATAAAATTCTGAAACTTTGATTCCCTTTTCAAAGATTTCGTTTTTTGTTTTATTGTTTTGTTTTTGTTTTTTGTTTGTTTGGGTTTTTTTTTTGTTTGTTTGTTTGCTTATTTATTTTCATGATTTTATTTATTTATTTTCCTGCTTTAAGTCTTTTAACCCGAGTCATTTGAGATGTTCAATTAATTTATATAGCATTATATTATTCTGCCTATTAAACATTTCATATCTCTAACCTTTCAGCTCTTTTTTTTTTCTCTTTTTGCTGCTTCTTCAGCATTTTGCTTCTACTTGATTTTTTTTGCTGAATTTTGCTTCTCGTTTTTTCTTCTCTTTGCTTCTTTGTTTGCTTTCTCGTCTATTTTTGCGAAGTTTTGTTTCCTGTGGTTTTTTTCCCTTTGTTTTTCGTGTTTCCTTGTTGCTTTCTCATTTTATTTATTTATTTATTTATTTTTGTTTGTTTTTTTACTTCTCTTCTTTGCGTGTCATTCCCTTAGCTTGAGTTTTCTTGTCTTTTTTTTTTTCTTTTTTTCTTTTTTTTTTCTAATTTGCGTCTTGTGTTTTCTACTCTTTACTTTCCGTGTTTCTTTCTCTTTGCTTCTTGTGTTTGCTGATTTTTGTATCTTGTTTCTTTCTCTTTGCTTTTCCTCTTTTCTTCTGTCTTCTCCTCCCACTCTCTTCTATCTTCTCCCACTCTGGTTGTCCCAGGGAATATCTCTTTGAAATACGTTATATTACATAACAATGACAACGAACATTCTCCTACAAGGAAACTATTAAATATTCGGTTGATATCCCTGGAGACTAGAAAAGAGCATTATTGATTTAAATAAGATAAAAAAAAAAAGTTTAATTCATATTTTATTTGATTTTTAAACAATGTCATTTCTTTCTTTCATGTCAGAACAGAACAAAAAAAATCTATGAACTTTCTACACGAATTTGTTTTTCTTTGCTACTTGTTTAAAATATAATTGGAATCTTGTTTATTTCTTGGTCTTAACTTTGTGCTTTTAAAATATCATTCTCGTTGGCGTTTAAATTTTTAAAAAATAATTTTTTTTTCATTTATAAAAAAAAAAAAAACCATTTTTCCATTCGAATTAA
>OY757947.1:40285354-40290354 GCA_963585895.1 Sepioteuthis lessoniana | reverse complement strand
CACACACACACATATCTGCTTATCTGCGATCACTGGTTTCATGCCCTCTTTATACGACAATCAGAAGGCAGAAAAAGTATTTCTGTCTGCTGATTGTTGTATAAAGACAGCATGAAACCAGTGGTCGCAGATAAGTATTGATGCTATTATATATATATGCAATAGCTCTATTACAGATATTGAGCACTCTCTAAATTATACTGCACTTCGCCTGCGACTAACCCACCAAGTGTGCTAGTTAACAACCTTATACTGTTAAATATATTATTGTTGGTGAAAGTAAATATCGATAAAATCCGACAGTATGGAGGTAGCAGAAAAAAAAACGTACTCCAAATAGGTGTATATTTCTCATTTGCTCCTGTCATCTCAGCAAGCATCCATCGCTATATGAACTATTTTGATATTCAAGTCCTGATGATGGTTACTGAAACCGAAACGTTAACGTCGACTTTACATCATAATCACCTATTTGGATTTTTTTTTTTCTGCTACCTTCATTAGTGTTGCTCTATAGAGAAAAGTAGATATTTTAAATGAATAGGTCCTCAAATGATTGCAAATTTAACTTTTTTTAAAAAATTATTTCATATACTGAATAATAAAAGCGAAATACCATTTTTGAAATAATTTGCTGACCTAGTCATTTTTAATATGTATTAAAAGGAAATATGTTACAGTTTTTTTAAAAACAGATTTTTGAACACTAACTACATCACCTAGATTTGAAAGAGAACACCTCTAACGGAAGTAGAATGTTTAAAACTTTCTCCTTTCTTCGTTTCATTTAACAATTCATACGCCCTGATTAAGGTTTTCTTACATAAAAACCAAAACGTTTAATGTAAGTAATTCAAACTTTGAATTGAAAAATCCTCAACAACCTAGTATTTTTTCATATTTGTGTTACATAACCGGCTCATTGGACTAGTGGGTAGAGTGTTCGCCAATGGTTCCAGGTCGCGTCATACCAAAAACTTTAAAAATGGTACTTGATACCTCCTTGCTTAACACTCAGCATTATAAGGTACGTATCAAAGGTAAATTAGAGCAATCCAGGGTAACGGGTAGCGCCCTCCCCTACACCTCAGTGTTGTAGCTATCGAAAAGGGAGCCTTTTGGTCGCCCTCGACTATGGTCGCCAACTTTACTTTCTCAATATGTAATTGGTATTTTAAAAAATGACTAGCTTGAAAGAAGCCAGTTAGGGTTGACATGCCAGAAAAATCAACTCCGGGTCATAGTGCACCTTGGAGTATCTAGTGGGTAGAGTGTTCGCCAATGGTCCGGGAGACCTGGGCTCAATCCTAGGTCGCATCATACTAAAGACTTTAAAAATGGCACTTGATATCGCCTTGCTTAACGTTCAGCAATATAAGGTACGTATCAAGGGTAAAGTGGAGCAATCCAGGGAAAGGAATAGCGCCCTCCCCTACACCTCGGTGTAGTAGCTATTGAAAAGGGAGCTTTCTCGTCGCCCTCGACTAAAGGGAGACAACTTTACTTTTACTTCACTTATATAAGGGGGTGTTGCTCGTGGATACAGTGAACCTTGTTTAAATCCTGGACGAGGCTGTTAGCATTTCCCATAGCACTAATGGCTTTGGAAAGGCATGAATCCAATGATTCTCCCACTAACTATGGGTAAATAATAGAGTAAACAGACCTACTTAAATCCAATAAGTTTCCTTTATGAGTCTTGCTGAATGTAGCCTTGCGTTATAAAGGAGAAGCACAACGTTTCTCCTGTTGACAAGTGCGAGGTATTTTCTCAGAAGATCCTCATCCTGACGTTGCAGCTGTTGAGAGTGTAAATCTGGATTGAGTCTGTGATTTCTCTTTAAAACTCATAATAAATGATACTGTATTGATCCCAGTTATACACATAACATAACTTTTCTTCCATGAAGCTTTGCCTTTGGTGTAGGCTACGGAGATTCATCCTGGTCAATCCACTGTTTTTTTGCTTGGAACATGGTCATAAGTAAAGTTGGCGACCGTTGTCGAGGGTGACCGAAAGGCTCCCTTTTCGATAGCTACTACACCAAGGGGTAGGGGAGGGTGATACTCCTTTCCCTGGGTTACTCCACTTTACCCTTGATTCTTACCTTATAATGCTGAGTGTTAAGCAAGGTAGCATCAAGTACCATTTTTTTAAGTCTTTGGTATGACTCGACCTGTGATTGAACCCAGCTCTCCCGGGCCATTGGTGAACACTAACCATTATAAAAACCATTTTCGTCATCTGTAATAAAATTCTTGAAAAACTCGTTATTTAAATGAAGACTTGTCGCTATGGACATGTAATCGTCCTTATTTTTTTCATTATGAATATAAGGAAGCCAAATGTCCAGCTTGTTCAGTTTTCCTATCTTGTTCAATTGGCGGCAAATTGTCAATTCGGATGTGTTGAGGTCAAGTGCTAATTCTCGAGTACTTTTGTGCAGATTGTATTCAACCAATTTTCTTAAAGCATCTTCATCAAGATCTTATGAGCCTCCTAGTCTGTGTTCATCTCTTAATCCCGTATCGCCAGGATTAAACTTTGAAAAGCAATTTCAGACTTGGCGGTCAGTAATAACACGTTGGCCATTAAACACTAGGCATTTTCTTGGTTGTTTCTGTTGCATTTTTGTTATTCGTAAACTCTCATAACATTTACATGTCGAATATGCATTTTCCGTTCGTCCATTTTAAGGGCGTGGCATCATAGATTAAATAAAGATGACCACTATTTCACTACGGAAATAAGAATGACCAATGAAGGCGTTCTTTAATTTGGTTATATCTGGTCGCATTTAAAATATTGGAAGTTTGGAATTTGTTGTTTAATTTGGCTTTTAAAAATTGAAATTATTTATGACTCAACCCAGAGTGTGTGTATGTATGTATATATATATATATTGCAATTAGAAGAAAACTCAAACCTGGTTAAGTTGTCATTATGAATTTATTTCGCCTGAATATTATTATATTCTTCGTCTGATCAGATGCCTTTTTTCATGTTAGACTTGAGCTTGTGGAACAGCAAATGTGGAATTACAGTTCATATGTGTACGAGGAGGAAAAAAAATTAAATTCGCAGGCGAAGGCAGAAGGGGTAAAAACAATAAGTGTTAGAAACAGGAGGAGGGTGTTCCTATGTGTATATATATATATATATATATATATATATATATATATATATCCCCACACACATGATCTCTTTTTTTCTCTCTCTCTCTCTCTCTCTGTCTCTCTCTCAGACACGCACACGGTATATTCCTCTGATATATAAAATCTCTCTCATATATACGCACACATATGATATGTGTGTTGCGCGCGTGCACACACACACAAACATTATATATATGTGATCTAGGTATCAGATTATGTATGAGGATTGACATCGCTTTCCGCTCTACAGTATTTAATGTGTAAATGTACAAATATGAAAAACACGAGCTATTCAGAGAACGATTTTATTTATAGGTGACTTATTTGCCAATGTTTAATGTTTCGGGCTTTTATATTGATCCTTCATCAGGGCATTTAGATATGTGATGTGGCATCCATTGAATTATATTTAAATCAATTTTTTTTATCTTTTTAAGTGAAACAATAAAATTCTCGTAACAAAAATGAAATTGTCGTACATAAATATGATGACAAGAAAGATCAATTTATATATGTGTGTGGAGGTGTGTGTCTGAAAGAGATATATCTATTTCCGTTTGTGGTGATCTGTTCCAATCGCCTGTGTGTGCGCATATATATATATATATAATATATATATATATATATATATATATATTTAGGCAGCATTTCTTCGTTAATGCAAATTTCATTAAACATAATAGACATTTTATGCCTACATATTTTCTTTTGGATCCGTTCGAATTCCCGTATTACTTTTATCGTATTCGGGGGGAATTGATTTAGGTATTGTCCATAGTTGCATGTATCCCTAGTACTTTCTGCCCGACTTTGGGCCATCATCAGGGGAGAATCTGTTACAAAAGTGATGTAACTTTTGTTTTAGCAAATTACTACTGTGTAAGGACGTCTTTGCTGTTGGAGATTATTTAACGTACTTAAATGTCTTTAGCTACTGGCACTATTTACAGAATTACATTTAAAAGCAAGCGCCATAATCTCCAACAGCAAAGACGTCCTTACACAGTAGTAATTTGCTAAAACAAAAGTTACATCACTTTTGTAACAGATTCTCCCCTGATGATGGCCCAAAGTCGGACAGAAAGTACTAGGGATACATACAACTATGGACAATACCTAAATCAATTCCCCCCGAATACGATAAAAGTAATACGGGAATTCGAACGGATCCAAAAGAAAATATGTAGGCATAAAATGTCTATTATGTTTAATGAAATTTTCATATATATGTGTGTGTGTGTAAAATAATATAATAATTTGCACACAAATATTATTTAATCGTATTATTTGTCCTGCAATTATAAGGTAAATAATTTGCTTGCAATTTCATGGTTTCCATTGACTAAAAATACTCCTTATTCAACTTGTCGTGCCACCAGCACGGATATCCCTGACTCTCTCTCTCGCTACTCCTCCCTATCGTTCATCGCTTCTGGTAGGTCCTCAGGGCTACATCCCGTATCCTCACAGAGCTGCTGTATGTAGATTCGAGCTAGTCGCCCTGCTTTTGCTCGGTCATATGAGGGGTTCCATTGGAGAACCTCACTTATGAGCTCGTCCCTGCTTCTCCAGCAGTGTCCTGCATGTCTGGTTCCTCTAACTTTGATAGTTTTCGTGATGGGAGGTAGATGGCTGTATAGTTGGTGCTTTGTGGAGTGTTGCCTTCAGGACTTGTTCAGAATTGCTCGCAGCATTCTTGTATAGTTGCTTTTTCTTCATCCGTTTAGTCAGCGTCCATGTAGTGCATCCATATAGCAGTATCGATACGACCGCTGCCTGGAAGAAACTGCGTTTTACAACTTTAGGTGTCTATACAATTAATTTGTGTTCAGTTAAATGACTTC
>OY757947.1:40272854-40280354 GCA_963585895.1 Sepioteuthis lessoniana | reverse complement strand
AGTAATTTTGGCTATTATTCAAAACGGAAATAATAATATACAAAAAGTAACAATACCTACTAATCAAATTGAACCCCAAAGAACTATCAAGTCTGTTTTGAAAGCAATAATAATATTTGTTATCTTTTCCCTAAACTCTACGCATCGACCCCCCCCTTTTTTTTTACTCCCGGAACCAGTACTGAGGAATCTATCTCCTCATTTTCACCCTTTTCTGTTCGACTAACTGTAAACGCCTTTAAGGTTAAATGGCCATTGCTGCTTTTTTTTCTTTTTTTTTTTTTAATATAAATAACACTTAGACTTGTGACATTTAACTGCGAAAAATAAGAAAAAAAAATGCTTTTTTATTTTATTTTTTTTTGTATTTTCCTCTAATCAACAGTATTTACTTATATTAGGCGGGGCTATTTCACTATCACTGTGTTATTCCGACTTATACTTTTTCAAACCCGTTTCTCCCTGCCGACTCTCTGGGGCTAAATTCCGCCCCTCAACCAACTGTTACCCGCCTTTGACCCTACCAGAGTCTCGTCTTTGTCTCTACAAGCTTTGCCTACTCATTTAAAAAAATGTGTCCACCCTATTCCCTTTGATTTCTACCCCATATCCTGTCTACTGAAATCAACATTTTATATATATATATATATATATATATATTTACACGCACTATCTTCAGAAGGTTATATTTTCCCTTTCGATTTCAAAGAAAACCCGTGAAACTATTTGTAACGGAATTAAAGATTCCTTATTATCAAGTCGTGATGCAAGCTTGTAGTCGCTTGACTGACTGACTCTCTCTCTCTCTCTCTCTCTCAGCAGAGGGGGTGTCCTCATGGTGTAATGGTTAAAGCGATTGACTGCGGAATCGTAGTACGCGAGTTCGTACTCCAGTCGCGCTATTACGTTCACTTTCAGGCAAATACCCTTGGGGAAAGGTATGAACACCCATATGCTCCCAGCTATGGGTTAAATAGTACCACTACTGTTCCTCTAGGAGAATAGCTTTGATATTTGAAATAACCTACAAAGGTTGATATGCCATAAACAAAACCAACAAGAATTCTCTCTCAGCAGGTCTTCGAGACTGCATCCTCTGTCAGCATAAAGCGGGTGTAAGTTTTTGCTGCTCAACCAACATTGGTGTGTCCATTCGTAGGAGTCTCTAGGATAATTTGTGAAAAGAGAGTTAAATGTCCGTATAGTTGCTGTTTTGTGAAGTGCTGCTACTTGGATTTATTCAAAAACAGTACACGTAACATTCTTGTGTCGTTCCCGCCGAGCCTTTTGACAGTGACTTTTGAATATTTTGATTTATCTTGTGGTTTTCTTTTCTCCTCCTCGTCATAAAAATGTTAAATCTAGATAATGAAAAAAAATCATAAGAACTTCTTTTCAATAAAGGAAGTGCTCAAATACTGGCCAGCAGAGCAAGATAAAACTCAATAATTTTTCTCTCATCTCATGTCGGCTTCATTACTAAAAGTTCCCAACCTGTTGGCTGGAGCTGTTAAATACACCGACTGCAGGTGTCCGTGGTATAATGGTTATCGTCGTAGGAAATGGACACGGTGACGCGAGTTCAAATCCTTGCCGAGACTGATTGCATTTCTCATAGCACTTATAGCCATAGGAAAGGTATGAATCTAATTATTCTCCTTCCAGCTATGGGTAAATAGTAGGGCAGACTAAGTTCTTCAGCCTTGGTGAGGCAACTAGTCTAGGAGAAGGAAAACTCTGAATTCAAACCTGTTAAACTTCGCTTAAAAAATTGACCTTGTGTCATATCCGGCCCGAGCGGAGGGGTTGGTAAATACGAATACATCGACTGCATCTCTTTAGAGAGGGTAAGACTACCTTCTTCTACGAGTACCCTGGGTATGACCCTAAACTATCTGATGGCGACGCTTTTAGAGAATGTGCGGTACTCCTTCGTTGCCATAACTCCTTGTGCGATAGTCCTTGTTAGGTTCCTATCTATGGACCAACTAGAACTGTCAAATCATTTACTATATCTTAAACTATTTAACTGTGTGCAAATAAATGATTAATATTAAATTGAATTAATAGTGTTAGATAGGAATGCTTGAAACTATTTGAGTGGTTATCCTCGTGGTGTAATGGTTAAAGCGATGGACTATGGAATCGTAGTACGCGAGTTCGTACTCCAGTCGCGCTATTACGTTCACTTTCGGGCAAATACTCTTGGGAAAAGGTATGAACCCCCTTATCCTCCCAGCTATGGGTTAAATAGTACCACTTCTAGGAGAATGGCTTCGGCATTAAATAACCTACAAAGGTTGATGTGCCATTAAACAATCAATCTTGAAACTATTTGACTGTGTGAAAATAATAAATAGCAGTACTTGAAACCATTTTACTGTTTTCAAACAAATGTACTCTGTGTCGTTTTAAAATAATGTTAGCTACTAACTACCCGTTTACGAATCTTATATATGAAGAGGATTCGGCATTGGGTAACTCACAAAGGTTGATATGCCATAAAAAATGTATTCGAAAAAAAAAATCCTCCGGAGAACTAAAAACAATAGTTTGAAATATATAACATTACATGGTACAGTCTGTGACCCTGGGTTTCATGCAATCAGCAATCGTCGGACGATTGCTGAATGTATGAAACCCAGGGTCACAGACTGTACCATGTTTATATATAAGTGCTCTATCATTGATATTGAGCACTATTTAAGAATACTGCAACATTTAGTTCCCACCAAGTGAGCTAGTAAGAACCATAAACTTCTTATATAAACAATTTACAAACGTTGGATGAATCCAAGTGCTTGTATGCCGGCCGGCAGTATTAAAAACTAAAAACAATTCAAATTTCACTTTAGATTGTTTTTTTAAATTCATACATTCATTTTCGTCTGTTCTTTTTGATCAAATATGCATTAAGGAAAAAGTGCTACCCACTTATAAATCGGTGTGTATGTAAAGTAAAAAAAGTTGGCGACTATAGTCGAGGGTGACCCGAAGGCTCCCTTTTCGATAGCTACTACACCAAGGTGTAGGGGAGGGCGCTACTCCTTTCCCTCGATTGCTTCACTTTACCCTTGATCCGTACCTTATAATGCTGAGTGTTAAGCAATGAGGCATCAAGTACCATTTTTGAGTCTTTGGTATGATTGAACCGAGGTCTCCCGGGCCATTATACCGGACATTGGCCTAGCGGTTAGGGTGTGTGCGCGCGCATATATAAATGCTCAGTATTGGTGGTAAAGCATATGTAGATATAAGTATGAATAGCGTAAACACAGTTGTTGGTCTGATGATCGCATAAGCGTGAAACTGACGGTCACCAAGCACTGTTAAATTTGTATCGACACGATTCAAAATTACACACGAAAAAACACACACAACACACACTTTTTCTTTTTGTTGGTCCAACGTAAGTAAATATCTTGAAGTTGGTACTTCAGATTTGATTCTATAAAACTATACTCTATTTGTGTTTGCCCAGTCAGCTGGGGCTGTAGAATACACTGACTGCACCTCTGCAGAGGGGGTACCCCCCCCCCTAACGAGTTTCCTGGATATGACACTAAACAATCTGATGGTGAGGTTCCAGCAGTGCTGGAGCTTTGGGGAATGCGGAGTACCCTTTCATTGCCATTGCTCCCAGGTCCACTCTGGCCCGGAGTGGTAGCACCTGATAAGGGTCCTATCTATGGGTTAAATAGAATTAACAGCATACTTATGCTAAAATGAATTGTTTCAGTAAAACTGAATAGTTTGAAATAGAAATGATTTTGACAATTAAACCGTACTTACATTTAAACTGCGTGCTTATGCTTAACTGAATTATTTGAAATAGAACTGTTATTCGACATTAAAACTGTATTTATACTTAACCGAATTGTTACATACAACTGCTTGAATAGTTAGAAATGGAAATGTTTTTGACCATTGAACTGTGTACTTATGCTAAACTGAATTGTTTTAAATAGAACAGATTATTTACATAAAAATGGATTTGGCGTTAAATAACCTACAAAGGTTGATATGCCATAAAACCCAACAAACCAAACCATCTATTTGTGTTTCAAATTTTATAGTCATCTTCAGGTGGTTAATAATGGTTAAGGCAGTCATTTTGGCTTTTATCTTCGCTATAAAAGCCAAAAGGACTGCCCAAAATATTATTAAGCCCCCTGAAGACGGCTATGAAGATTGAAAGACGTGTAGAGGAGTATAGTTATATAAAGTACCAAAATCATTTACGGATCTAGTCATCTTGATATCAATTAAAATTTATATAGGTTTTTCTTTCTTTCTTTTTTTTCATACCCATTTTGCTGTTTTTTAACCTCAAATTAAACGTGTGGAGTCATCTGGTGAGTATAATGATATTCTTGTGGTGTAATGGTTATCGTCGTAGGAAATGGACACGGCGACACGAGTTCAAATCCTGGACGAGACTGATAGCATTTTACATAGCACTAATACCCTTGGGAAAGGTATGAATCCAACTATTCTCCCTCCAGCTATGGGTAAATAGTAGGACAGACTAGGTTCTTCAGCCTTGGTGAGGCAACTAGTCTAGGAGAAGGAAAACTCTGAATTCAAACCTGTTAAACTCCGCTTAAAAATTGACCTTGTGTCACGTCCTGCCCGAACGGAGGGGTTAGGTAAATATGATAATGATATTCTTTGCTGAAATAAATTTGTAATGACAATTTAACCAGGTTTGAGTTTTCTTCTAATTGCATTATATATATATATATATATATATATATAGCTTGTTGACTGTCAGTTTTTTGCTTATGCAATAATATTACCTTGACTCTCTGTCTATGCTCTTCACTTAGATTTATGTATTTTATGTATTGCTCTATAGCCGATATCGAGCACACTGCTACATTGTGTGTATGCCTTTTTTTTTTTTTTTTTTTTTTTTTTTTTTTTTTTAAATAATGGCCGATTTCATTTGACATGTAAAAGATGATATTAACAATGAACGATATATATATATATATATCTATAGTCATTCACATTCAGACTGTTTCGCTGTATCACAACTCTTCAGTGCGGCTAGACACATAGATGAGAGAGAGAAAGATAAGGTAGGGGGTATATTTACTGGGTTTCTTAGAGTTGAAGTGTGGAATAAAATATATGTTTAAACTGAAGGGATGTGTGCTTGGCGTCGCGAATATTCGCCCGGAAAATAGAACCGGTAAGAAAGTGTATTGGGGAGGTGCTGCCTGGGCGGTGGATCTTTCCTTGGTTCACCAGGTTTTCAATTAATTCACTGTAGTATTAATAAAGGAAGATAGTGTAAATGGTTAATCTGGCATATGAAAGTCCTTTATATTTTTCTCCCTCTCCTACCACCCTCTACCACTCCGTAATCTTAACATTTTTTTTTTTTTAAGAAAAGAAAAAAAAAAGTCCTTCATGTCATTATCAGCTTCCCGCAAAAGGTAATTTAATCTAAGACATTACCACCCGTTCCTACAGCCGGCGTTGCACACAAACGCATTACACGTTCGAGAAATTTCTTAGCTTCAGTTCCCAAACTTTTTTTTCTGCTCCCCTTCTATCCCCACTTTGTTCCAGCACCACACCCCCGACTCCTCAACCCGGCCACATACAACGAACACACACACATACACACATCTTTGTTAACATTAGGTCTAATGCATATTTACAATTAATGGGCGAGTTATCCAATCTAAGAGCCGCGGCCCTTACAGACATGAAAAAGTGATGCGCATCTGTCCCCATGGCGTATGCTGTCTGATCTAGCTGGCGTGTGTTCTGTGCGGGTAACCGCACCGATATAGAAAAAAAGAAGTTGTGACTTTGAACTTTGAGTTTGTTATTAAATAACTGAATAAATAAAGCCAAACTTTCTTACGGCTAAAAAGTTTATAAGCAAAGACACAGATACTCTCGTGTAATCTAACCAAATGAGGTTGATTTTTCAACATAGTCCCTCTGGCGGTTCACACACTTCTTTTATAGATTGCATCCCATTGGTCAAAAAGGTCATCAACGGCAATAATCTGAACTTTTCAACCTACCGTTATACGAGGTGCATACGATAAGTTTCCAGACCTTTTTCGTATGGGCATTTAAAATTGTCGTAGACTCTTGAAAACTCTGTTATTGCTAAACATCTTATGAGATGACTGACCAAATTTTATGATTTCACGTTCAAACGAACAGCTATGACAGCAATTGGAATACACCCTACTAAATCCTGATTGTCACAGCTGGTGAATTTCAAAAATGCAATCTGGACGTGAGGACACTTTAGAAGAACGATATGCAATAAAATTCTGTTTTAAACTTGGAAAAAAATGCCACAGAAACGTATGGAATGCTTCAGACTGCTTTTCGACCATCTTGCATGAATCGAGCATCAGTTTTTGAGAGGAATAAGAGATTCAAGGAAGGCAGGGAGTCTGTGAGGGATAATGAGAGGTGTGGGAGGAGTAAAAAAACTCAATACACCAGAGTTGATTGGCCAAAGGGTTAGGGTTACTATGTTGAGGTTTTAAGGGCGTTCAGGAAGAGATTTTGTCGGAAGAGGTCAGCACTCTTCAAGTCGGGTCAGTGGCATTTCTACCAGGACAATGCACCAGTCCACAACTCCGTCCTTGTCATAGACTATTTGACCAGGATGGGATCAACACAGTTCCTCACCCTCCCTATAGTCCAGACCTTGCTCCCTGTGACTTTTGGTTATTCCCTAAGCTCAGAGGCTGTCGTTGTTATGAGACAAATGAGGATATGAAAGAGGCTGTGACGCAGGTCATTGACACGCTCACAGAAGAGGACTTCTATAGGGCCTTCGAGAAGTTGTTGGAACGGTACAAGTGCATTGCAGCCGGAGGAGATTACTTTGAAGGGGACTAGAGTTTCATGTGCGTACTATCATTAAAAGTGCCCATACGAAAAAAAAGTCTGGAAACTTATCGTATGCACCTCGTACATACATTCATATATGAGTATAGGCTGAAAAGTTCTTAGACTGACGAAGATACTCATGAAATGTGACCTAATGATGTTTATTTTTCAACATAGTCCCTCTGGCGTTTCACACACTTCTTTTATTGATGTTGCAATGCTCGGATCCCTTTGGTAAAAAAAGTCAATCCCTGAAACCGATTTTTTCATAGAGATTTCCAATTAAAAATAAAAAGAAAGAAAGAAAAAACTTTCTCCTCCTACCACCCATTTTCTTTACTGCTCCCTTGGGCATCTTTCTATCGAGCCCTAAAGGTTGTCGTAGGGTGGTGTATCGCCTACTTGTGAACCACTGGGATATGGCGAGGCAATAGGTACTGACTATCTGGAATACACGTCTATGCCAGGTAAGATTTTAAAAAAATTGGCTGGTTATAAATTTTTTTCTTTTCTCTCTCTCTCTCTCTCTCTCTCTCTCTCTCTCTCTCTCTCTCTCTCTCTCTCTCTCTCTCTCTCTCTCTCTCTGGTATTTCTTTTTTTTCATCCTCTCTTTGCACATTTACT
>OY757947.1:40255354-40267854 GCA_963585895.1 Sepioteuthis lessoniana | reverse complement strand
GGCCGTACAGTTGGTGTCTTGTGGGGTGTTGCCGCCAGGACTTGTTCAAGATTGCTCGCAGCATTCTTGTGTAATTGCCGTCTAGCTTCTTCTCCAGCCGTTTTGTTAGAGTCCATGTAGTGCATCCATACAGCAGTATCGATGTGACCGCTGCCTGGAAGAAACTGCGTTTCATTTTATCGGTTAGGTCTGTTCTAGAGGAATATTATTTGGGGACGTGTTGCTTTCTTTTCACGAATCTATAGAACAATCACGTATCATTAGCAAAAAAACAAAAAAAAACATTTTATTGCCTGAGTGAACGAAATAAAATAGATGATCAAATGGAGGTATGTTTGTAAAAATATCTTTGTCGTACTTATTTGTTAGGGGATGTTTCTAAGGTATAAAAGTTTCTGAGAGACCTATATTTTTGAGAAAACCTAAGCTGGTTTATTGTAGTCTATGTTCTAAGGCATATTATCTGTTTTCTTGCCCAGTCGGCTGGGGCTGTAGAATACACCGACTGCACCTCCGCAGAGGAGTAAGACCCCCCCCCCATGAGTGTCCTGATATGACACTAAATAATATGATGGTGAGGTTTCAGTGATGCTGTGGTTTGGGGGAATGCGGTGCACCCCTTCATTGCCATTGCTCCCAGGTCTACTCTGGCCCACAATGGTAGCACCTGATAAGGGCCCTATCTATGGGTGAAATAGAACTAAACTGCATACTTATGCTAAACTGAATTGTTTGAATTAGAAACGTTTGACTGTAAACTGAATAGGTTGAAATAGAAATGTTTTTGACAATTAGACTGTGTACTTACATTTAAACTGCGTGCTTATGCTAAACAGAGTTGTTTGAAGCGGAACTGTTTTTGACATTGAAACTACTTACGCTAAACAGAATAGTTGGATTTCAATATAGAACTGTTTTGACATTTGACTGTGTGTAAACAAAATCTATACTCAACTGAATTGGCTGAATTAGAACTGTTTGAATAAACAGAATAGCTTGAAATAGAAATGTTTTTGACAATTAAACTGTTTACTCATGCTAAAACTGTTTACTCATTGTTTGAAAGAGAACTGATTATTTGGCGTTAAATGACCAACAAGGGTTGATATGCCATAAAACCCAAACAACCAACCAACAACCATTATCTGTTTTCGTAACACTGCGAAAACTATCGCTGACACTTTAAGCAAATGTTTAGACCTTTTAAGTGAGAGAGGGAATTGAATCTCATCTCTAACTGGGTACGACTATTTTTAGCTAATGACAACAGGAATATTTAACTTCTTATAGACCTCACAAATACCCTCCTTATATTCTCTGTTGTTCGTTTCTATCTTGATAAATACAGTTTCTGTCCTGATATTTGGAAGAAAATTACCATTTTATTCCTTGGTCTTCGTAAATACAGCTTCACTCACGAAACTTTTCTTTCTTTCTTTCTTCTTTTTTTTTTTTCTTTTTTTTTTATTTTTTTTTTTATTTTTTATTTTTTTTTTTTTCTTACGCAATTTATATTTTTGAAGAAAATTAACGTTTCGTTCGTTGTTCATTTCTGTCTTAGTCAAAACAACTTCAGTCTTCATACTTTCTGGACACACACAGACACAGTTTTAATATTTCGTTTATTCCAATTTTTATCCCTCCCCCCCCCCTCTTTTCTATATCCACCCGTGTGCGAGTGTAAATTTGCACGTATCCTTTACCTGAACCATTCTAAATTTCGTCCTCGGTATCGGCCAAACCCAATCATAATTGATTTTCAAATGTTAGATACTGTTAGTGGCTCTACATTCCCCACCCCTGCCCCAAACAACAACGCTGCCACAGCCTCCACCTTTTGGCTAGTCTCCAACATTGCCTTCTCGCAGGAAAGGGTGGAGCAGAAAAAGAAGAAAAAGCAGTCATTGATTACATGGACAGCCGTTTTAGAAGTCACTCTGATTACTTACTCTTACTTCTAACTGGTATTACTTTAGCATTCAGGTCAGGAAATATTTCACTTCCAACCGCACCCTCCCACACACTTCTGTCCAGCTCCCCACAACAAATACCCCAGCGCACCCACCTGTTTCTCTCCTTTTGGTCAACATATCCCTACCCTTCTCTTTCTTGTCTTTAAGTCTTCAGAAACCTTTACTTTGTCCATTCCTTCACCCAGATGGTAGTTCCAGTTGCTTTCGCCCCAATCACCCCCCCCCAATCACCATCTTTGGTCCAGCTCGCACCTCCTCACCATCTGCTATACCCAGCTATTGATTTATCAAGAATGCATATCTCTTAATCTAAGGCCTTTTGTCTCTTAGGTGGCCAAAGGGGTGGGGTGGGGAATTGTTGTTGTTGTTGGGGGGTTACAGGGTGCGTTCTTCTGGCTGGTCAGTCGGTTGATTACGGGAGAAAGAAACCAGCCAGCCAGCCAGCCACTTAGTATCATTAAGTTTACGCTCCCCCACACACACTCAGTGCTTCTCAAGTCTTGTGTACGAATTTGAATGGATTTCATTTTCTCTTTCTCTTTCATTTCCAAATTGCACAGTCTCTCCTCTTCCCCTCCCACTCTGGCCATCAAAAGAGCTCCCCAGTCTCTGTTTTTTGATTATTGCTAACCTTCTAATTCGCCCTTACAACCGGGCTCAGAATACTTCGACTGCATCTCTTCAAAGGGGTTAGAATAAGGAGTATCCTGAATTGGGCACTAAACCATCTGATGGTGAAGCTCCAGTTTGGGGAGCTTTGGAGAATGTGGAGTCCCCCTCCATTGCCATTACTCCCAGGTCTACTCTCACTCGTAGTAGTAGTACCTGTTAGGCTACTATCTATGGGTCAAAAAGTACTGTATGGCCATTTAACTGTGTGCAAACAAATAAGCTATGGCTCGTTTAAAAATGTTATCTTCAAATCATATATATATATACATATATCTCAAACAGGATTTGGCATCAAATAACCTACAAGAATTAATATGCCAACGAACCCATCCTGTAAAGAGGTAAGATTCTCCAAAAAAAGGGTGTCCTGGATATGACACTTAACTACATTTGATGTTGAGGCTCCAGTTCTGGAGAGTGTGAAGTGTCCCTTCATTGACATTACTCCCAAGTCCACTCTGACCCGTTGTGTTAGTACTTGATCTATGGATCAAATAGATCTGTTTGAAAATTATTAGGTTGGAATCTTTGACTCTACACATGACCATAAATTGTCTTAAGACTTGTTGATTTTGTTATTATTATAATTATTATTATTTACTCGTTAGAGTCTTTCACTGGAGTTTGAGTGACAGCAAGTCTCCTCAAGTCTCCAAGACTCTTCTCAGTATTCTGGCCGTTCTCAATAATGTCGTAGTTTGGATGGTCTCCACTCGTCCGCCAACTTCCAAGTCCTCCAGGCCCTTTGATAATCCTTTAGTTACCGTAGCAAAAGCACCAAATTCAATTGGTATCATTGTCACCTGCACGTTCCACATTTGTTTTTTTTTTGTTTTTTTTTGTTTTTTTGTTTTCTTTTTCAATTCCCTAGGAAGGCTGAGGTACTTATCCTTCTTTTCACATTCTTTCATTTTTATTCTGTGGTCAGCCGGGACAGCCAAGTCGATGATTTTGCAATTTCTCTTTTTTTGTTGGTTATCATTAGGTCTGGTTTTCTGGACGAGATTCGGTGATCCGTCTGTATGTCAAAATCCCATAGGAGTTTATGTGTTATTTTCTAGGCAGGTGCTGGGTTGTGGATATACCATTTGTTGGTATGGTCAAATTTCAAATTTCTTGCACAACTCCCAGTGTATCGCCTTGCCTACCCAATCGTGTCTAGTCTTATATTCCTTCGTACGTCCACTGTCTTTCTCCTTGGATGGCTTTGGCATTTAATAACACTCAAAGGTTGATATGCCATTAAATGATAAAACCCAATCTTTCCTCCTCTTCTTCTTCTCTTGTCTTTTCTTAACTTTTATTACTCTTACTTCTCCTTTTCACCTTCACCCGTCCCACTTCGTCTTCATCCTCGATGTCTTTTGCATGCTCTCGCTTCTTCCCCCCATCTCTGTCTCTATCTGTCTGTCTGGATTTATTACTAGTTTTAATGAAAAAAGAAAAAGGTTTATCGCCAAATTCTGCAATAGATGTGTTGTATTCAAATCTAAAAATAATTAACATATTTATACGACATGTACAATGAGGTTTTGAGAAATAGGGATGAAACGTTGGTGGGGATAGATTTGGACGAATGCCTCCCTACACTCACAGTACTTTTTTTCAGTAGAGGAATGAACTTATATATATATATATATATATATATATATATAACAATTTTAGCTCTTATTAGAAACTTGATTTTATCTTTATTTAGATCTGACACGTACATAAATAACTTATCTTTTTTAATTTATTTATTTTTTTTAGATTTCTTTGCTTTTTATTTAAGCTGACATGTTCAATCTGTCCTCTAAATATCATGGAATACACACACACATGAGTATATATATATATATATATAGTACTGTCCTTCTGCAAAATTATTTACACTTAAAGTTTTGAATTTGAAGCCGTTCTCTTGAACATATATATACACCCATATCAAAAGGTAGACGCTTCTCAGAGGACCGCTGCAAAAGTCTGCAGGAAATTTTCATTGTGTATGTCATTCTAATTTTATGAATTTTTGATAGCACTTCCTCGCGAGTGTTTGCATGCATGCATATCTATTATATATATATATATATATATATATATATATATATATATATATATATATATAAGCGTAGATACAGAGACAACGGTGTTTTATGACTGTTTCTCGTCTCTGCGATCATTGGGCTTGAAGGATCTCACGTGGTGGGTATCCGTTTATTTACTGTTGCGTGGGGTATGATAGGAAGAGTGATCAAGCTTGTAAAGCATTATGAAAAGGGTGGTCTCGTTTAAACTGTCTGGTTATATTAATTTTGCGATTACTAAATTGTTTATTCTCTTGTGTTTTTATTGTTTTTATCATTTACTTTTAAGATTTATCAATTTGTTTTAAAGCTCGGATATATATATATATATATGATGGTGACCATAATCGAGGGTGACCCGAAGACTCCTTTTTCAATAGCTACTACAGCAAGGGCGCTACTCCATTCCCTAGATTTCTCCACTTTACCCTTAATACGTTCCTTATAATGCCAAGTGTTAAGCAAGGTGGTATCGAGTACCATTTGGGGGGGGGGGTCTTTGGTATGACTCGACCTAGAATTGAACCCCAGTCTTCAAGGCTATTGGCGAATACTCTACCCATTTAGCCAATGGGCCGATTGTATAAAAATTGAAAAACAAAGGAATCAAAAGTGAAGAATTTATTGTGGAGAAAAGTCGACGTTAAACGTTTCCATCACAATGAATTCTTCACTTTTAATTAGTTTGTTTTTCAATTTTTCCCCATATTGTCGAATTCTTTTTCATTATTTACTTATATATATATATATAGTGTTTGTATATCCAACTCTTTTTGTACAAAAGAGATGTTTTAAGTGGTATTTTATTTACTGGTAATCAGATGGAGGAAATGTCTATTCTTGGTATATACATTGACAAGTGTGTGTGTGTATTCTTCAGTTGATGTGTGTGGGATCCTGAATCCTGTAAGAAAAATGTCTGCTGAGATTCTAATAATTTTAAGACTTGTTTTGTTTTTATTTATTCAATTTTTGTATTTTGATATTGTTTTAACGAATATTTCACTTGACTTTTTTTTTTGCTTTCTTTCTTGTTGCAGGTAAGGATATTTAGATTTAAAATGTGAATAGCTTTTGGGGTTAAAGGTAAGTTGTTTTGTTTTTGTGTGTGTGTGTTTTATGGACGAAAAGTTAGGATTCATTTTTACTTTGAATCGAGATGTTTGAAAATCTCGTGAGATTGGACATTTATTTTTGTTGTCTTTTAATGACTTTGGGAATTTTAAAAAAAAGGTAACATCTAATATTCGTGGTTGTCAGCATTATTACGGGTTTTGTTGTTCCTGCATGTTTATGATCGCTGTGATTATCGTTGAGAGGTTAAGTGACAACAAGTCTTCTAAGATCTCCAATATTTCTTTCAACGACTTGGTGAATTCTTCTTCTGCTCCATTTTACATCTGATCTCTTTCCATTCTCTCTCTCTCTTTCTCTCTCCAGTTGTCTTTTTCCTTCTATTTCTTTTTTTCTCTCTCTCTCTCTCTCATCCCTCTCTTTGTCTCTGTCTTCTCTCTTTCTTTCTTCGTTTCTTTTTTCTAATTGTCTTTCCTTTTTTCTATTTCTTTTTTTTTTTTTTTTGTGTTCTCTCTCTCGTTCTCTTCTCTCCCTCTTTCTCTTCTCTCCCTCTTTCTCTTCTCTCCCTCTTTCTCTTCTCTCCCTCTTTCTCTTCTCTCCCTCTTTCTCTTCTCTGTCTGTTTTTTTCTCTCTGTCTCTTCTCTCTCTTATTCTGTTCCTTTTTCTTCCTGATTTCGTTTTCTGCTTTTCTTTTTCTCTTTCGCTCTCTTTTCTTTCTTTTTGTTCTCTCTCTCTCTCTTTCTCTCTCTCTCTCTCTCTCCGTCGTCTTTTATTTTTATCCCTCTCTCTTTCTCCTCCCACTTTTTCTTTCACTGTTTTTTTTTTTTTTTCCAATACTTTTTCTTTCTCTTTTTTAACTACTTCCTCAATTATAAATTATATATTTTGAAATAGATTCAAATTGTAAAATATTTTTTCTAACAACAACGATGTTTTGGGACCACAAACATTAATGTCAGTTTACAATAAAATCATCAGCTAAAAAGAAAGAAAAAAAAATGGTTTTGAAGCCTTTACCCTCCCTTCAACCTGTTGTTGTTACATCGAGGAATTCAGATCTTGAAGTTCCCGTTAAAAAAAAAAAAACTTCCTTTGTCAAAAGGCGAGCGCTAAAATTCGATAAGCTTAAACAATTATTTTGTCTCTGGGCCACACGGTCTATATCTTGTTTCTGTTTACCTGGCAACGCACTTCTCTTTGGATTGCAAACAATCGTCTACCTACTCTTCATCGATCAACCCACCACCGCCCAATCGTCTCGATCCCCCCCTCTGCTTCTGATAATTTGAAGACAATATAAAGTCGATTTTAATTCTTTGTTTCAACAGAAGCTGATGGCTCCCCCCACCTTTATTTTAAGCTGACAAAATCCACCTGACTGTTAAAAGATTGATCCTGTTGCCGGACACAACCATCCCCCCCCCGATCCACCCTGTCTCCCTGCCTTCACCTCCGCGTCCTTTCCGACCAAAAAGAAAAAACAAAAAAAATAACCCCCCCCAAAAAAAAGCGTGGGGTTGGGTCGTGGATGTCTCTGTTTGGTGTGATTACTGGAGAGTGAGAAAATGACTTTTTATTACGCCTCCCCCAACCCCTCAACGTCTCTCTTTCTCTCTCTCCGCCACTCCTTTCCGGCAACATCCTTTCCATTATTTTTGTAGTTTTCCTTCTCGCACTCCCCTCCCTTTTGATTACGCTATCTTGTCTTTGATATTTGCCGACATGTAATCGGAGGGGGGGTTGTAGGTGTTTTTGGGTGATTATCCCTGTCCCTCTTTGCTTTCGACTCAGCGCTGACTAATGCGTTTTGGGTTAAACCGGGTGTGTCTTCCTACCTCCGTTAGGCATTTTGTTCTTATCTCTTAGTTACGACTCTGTTCACACACGCGCACCACATGTGGCTGGGGGTTGGATTGGAAAAGGAAGGTGTCTTCTATGTATTTTTAAATATGCTCGTAGTCCGTCTTTTTCTTCCTATAGACACCGACCATTGTGTGTGCATAGATATGTTGGTTGCTTACCATTTAATGCCAAATCCTGTTATATATAATCTTTGTAAGTGAATAATTTGTTAGTAACTTTACTTTTTAAACGAGTTATTAGAGCTTATTAATTTGCTAACGGTTGATTAGATTCAAGTATTATTTTTCAGCGCTAATAATTCTATTTAATATCAATCATTCATTTGCACACAATTGAATGGTTTCAAGTATTCCTATCTAACACTAATAATTATTAAGTATTTCTATCTGATATCATATTTACCCACCCCTCCGCTCGGGCAGGATATGACACAAGGTCAATTTTTAAGCGAAGTTTAACAGGTTTGAATTCAGAGTTTTCCTTCTCCTAGACTAGTTGCCTCACTAAGGCTAAAGAACTTAGTCTGCCCTACTATTTACCCATAGCTGGAGAGAGAATATTTGGATTCATACCTTTCCCAAGGGTATTAGTGCTATTTCTATCTGATATAAATGATTTGCACACAGCTGTATGGCTTCAGTTAGCTAATAATAATAATCCTTAGTAAATGTTGCGACAATTTTATTTTACCCATAGATGGAATGCCAACAGGTATTACCAATCCCGTTCAGAGTGGACCTGGAAGTAATGGCAATGAAGGGTTACTCCATATCGCAGTGTTCTAGGATTGGATCCTCACTTTTAAATGCAGTTTTATGACATACCCATGATATTATTTGAGTGGGCATGAGTTAACTCCGAAATCAAAAGTGAAGAAGTAAGTTCCATTATCAAACCTCTGCTGACTTGTAGGTCTCCTTTGAGAGGAAAAATCTGAGAGAAATTAATCTGAAATAAAATCTACAGTTTAAAAGTCAAACAGTTCAATTTGATCCATAGATAGGACCCTATCAGGTACTACCACCCCGGACCTGTGGAGACCCCTCTGCAATGGCAATGAAAGGGTACTTCGTATACCCCAAAGCTCCAGCATTACTGGAGCCTTGCCGTCAGATGGTTTAATGTCAAATCCAGGACACTCGTTGGGGGAGGGGGTCTTACCTCTCTGCAACGATGCAGTTGGTATATTCTACAGCCCAGGCCAACTTGGCTCAGTTGCGTCTGAATAAAACATACTTACATATGTGTACGTGTGCAAAACTACTCATGTCTGTATTGTGTGCACGTATATCCACCATCACAGATGTGTGCGTGAATATTAACAGATCATTTTTGACAAGCTGCTGATTTATTTTTATTTACTTTCTCTTTTTTTTCGATTTTATTTGATGTTCCCATTCAACCTCTTCCACCCGCATCAGACCACCCCAAATCTGAAGTCTCTTAGTGCGTTTCATTAACCCTTTTCCTCTTACCCCATCTATCACCACCCGGAAACTACTCTCTTTATTTAAAAAAATGTTTTCCTTTTACTTTTTGGGGTCCTTCGATTGATACATGTCCCCATCTCCTCCATGTAAAAGTAAAGATATTCTGAATACTATTTAATTATTTTATCTAAAAAAAAAAAAATTTTTTTTTTTTTTTTTTTTTAACATACTCAGGTCATTCACTAAATAATCTGAATTTTGCCTAAGGAGTCGGCAATAGGAAGCACTGTTTACAATGGCACCTTTTTCTAGGAAGTATATAGTGATGGGTCCTTTCATATACTAAAAGATAGTCAGCATCACCTTCTTTACCGAAAGATGTGCCCGAAACTTTTTCTTTACAGGAGAGTCAGCATGTTTCCACTTCCTGGACTGTCTTTTCGAGTCAGGCTCATAATGGCTGACCCATGTTTCGCCCATTTGTAAAGCACTATTTTATCTAAAACATGCTTTTATGTAGACATATTCTTCAGTAAATTTCACATTGTTTCCACTTCTCTGCCAGTAAAAGTTTAATGTCGGACTTCTGTTCAAGGGGTAATAGTGACTAATATGGTAGACTTTGACATTGTTGGGACATGTTTGAACTCCAGTCATGCTATTTACATAGTCTTTTGGACTTCTCCCCTGGGGGGGTATGAACCCTCCTAATCCCTCCAGTTAAAGGTTAAATAGTACGTCTACCGTTCTTCTATAGGAATGGCTTTGGCATTAAATAACCCATGGAGGTTGATATGCACTTAAAGAAACTAACCAACTAACTAAGGATTTTAAATATTGTGTGAATTTAATCATTTTTTTTATTTATATACTCCTCCACATGTGTGACAGTCAGTTTTTTTGAGCGGTGTGAATTCATAGTTTTCCTTCTCCTCGACTGGCTGGTATATCAAGGTTAAAGAATCTCGTCTGCTTTGCTATTTACTCCTAATGGTAAGAGAATGATTGGATTCATGCCTTTCCCAAGGGTATTAGCACTGTGAAATGCAAACAGTCTTGTCCAGGATTTGAACTCGTATTACTGTATCTATTTCCTTCAACAGTAACCACTACACCTTTTAATGCCTCCATAAATAATCATTTTTTAAGTAATAATTAAATCTAATGCATCATAATTCAGCTTAAGTGGTTGGAATAATGAGATCTTTAGTTCAAGTTGGTGGAATATTTTGTTTGGTTTTAATGTTAATCTTACAAAAAAAATAATAATTGTTATTAAAGCTTCATCATTGTTTGATTGTAACATTGACGTTACTGCGGATTTTATTATCTTTCAGTGTTTTTAAATTTCGTTTATAAGTGATATACACGATTTTGATGTATATTTAAGCATAAAAGGAAACATGATCCTAGTCCAGTCAGCTGGGGCTGTAAAATTCTCTGAATGCATCTCTGCAAAGTGGTAAGAGACTCTTCCCCAATTAGTTTTGGATCATATTCAGGATACTATCTGAGGATGAGGCTCCAAACCTGCAGCTTGGGGAATGTGGAATTCTCCTTCATTGCCATTACTCCTGGCCCTACTCTGACCTGGAGTGGTAGTACCTTTTAGGGCCCCATCTATGGGTCAAATTGAGCTGTTTACCCATTTAACTCTGTATAAACAAATGATTGATACTAAATGAAATTATTTGTGTTAGATTGGAATACTTGAAGCCATTTAACTGTGTGCAAACAAATGAGGTCTCGCTTGTTTAGAATATTACTAACAAAGTTCATTTACAAATCATATATATATATATATATATATATATATATATATATAATACAAATTTACAAATTATATTTACTTAATATATATGTATAAGCAGGATGGGGCATTAAATAATGTATAAGGGTTGAATGCCATAAAATACAGCCAACCTAAATATCATCCTCCCCTTTTTTTTATTAATCTTACAGCCTGTTTTGAATACAATTAATTTAAAACTATAAGCGAGGAAGTCACCTTAATTCTACGTAATCTGTATTTTGTAAATTATCTACAGAGATAGAAGTCACATTATAAATGGAGGTGCCCGTGGTGTAATCGTTATCGTTGTAAGAAATGGACACGGTGACACGAGTTCAAATCCTGGACGAGACTGATTGCATTTCACATAGCACTTATACCCTTGGGAAAGGTATGAATCCAATTATTCTCCCTCTAGCTATGGGTAAATAGAAGGGCAGACTGGATTCTTCAGCCTTGGTGAGGCAACTAGTCCAGAAGGAGGAAAACTCTGAATTCAAACCTGTTAAACTCCGCTTAAAAAATTGACCTTGTGTCATAACCTGCCCGAGTGGAGGGGTTAGGTAAATATGGATAGAAGTCATGTTATACGTACGTTTGCATTTCTGCAGTGACATCCCAGTTGGCTTGGCTTGTAGAATACACTGACTTCTGCAGTGGGGTATGATCCCCCCAACCTAACAAGTTTCCTGGATATGACACGAAACTGGATCTGATAGTGTGGCTCCATTCATGGAGCTTTTGGGAATATGTAGCACCCCCCTTCATTATCATTACTCCCAGGTCCACTAACCTCCAATGGTAGTGCCTGTTAGGTTCTATAGGTCAAATAAGTAGGTAAAGTTGGCAACCGTAGTCGAGGGGGATCTGAAGGCTCCCTTTTCAATAGCTACTACACCAAGGTGTAAGGGAGAGCACTACTCCTTTCCCAGGATTGACCCACTTTACCCTCGATCTGTACCTTATAATACTGAGTGTTAAGCAATGAGGCATCAAATACCATTTTTTTGAGTCTTTGATATGACTCGACCTGGTATTGAACGGAAGTCTCCCGGGCCATTGGCAAACACTCTACTCATTAGGCCAATGTCCGACTGTTTAATCATTTACTATACTTTAAACTATTTAACTGCGGGAAAACAAATGAGTTCTGGCTTGTTAAAAAATAATTTAATGACAAATTATTTACTTACAAATCATATGTATGTTTGGACATGATTTGACATTGAATTGCCCACAAGGCTTGATATACCCTAAAACATTACCAACGACTCAAAAATTTCTGAGATAAAGAGTGGGTTATTATTTAGACGATTTGGCAATCAAGGAGTTTTGTCCTCAAAGAACACCTGAAGAACACGAGGGAATACACTTGCATTGTATTCTTTACCTTTTGTGGTTTTTTCCTCCCTTTGCTTTTTCCTACCTCTCTTTTATCTCTCTCCTCTCCTCCTACTTTCTCCCTTGCCTTCACTCTGCTTTCCTCTTTTTCTCTCCACTCTCTTTCTCTGCTTTCTCTCTGCTTTCTCTTTCTCTATGTGCTTTCTCTTTCTCTCTCTCTCTCTCTCTCTCTCTCTCTCTCTTTGTTTTCTCTTTCTCTCTCTCTCTTCCTCTCACCTACTTTTTCTCT